>CAEFZY010009629.1:0-18928 GCA_903066815.1 Brachyrhaphis roseni | reverse complement strand
TGGATGGATGTAGGATGGATGATGGATGGATGGATGTAGGATGGATGGATGATGGATGGATGTAGGATGGATGGATGGATGATGGATGGATGTAGGATGGATGGATGATGGATGGATGTAGGATGGATGGATGTAGGATGGATGGATGGTTGGATGGATGGATGTAGGATGGATGATGGGTGGATGGATGGATGGATGGATGGTTGGTTGGATGGATGGATGGATGTAGGATGGATGGATGTAGGATGGATGGATGGTTGGATGGATGGATGTAGGATGGATGGATGATGGATGGATGTAGGATGGATGGATGTAGGATGGATGGTTGGTTGGATGGATGGATGTAGGATGGATGATGGATGGATGGATGTAGGATGGATGGATGATGGATGGATGTAGGATGGATGGATGTAGGATGGATGATGGTTGGATGCGTCTTGAAGGGTCTGTCTTTGTGCTCTGCTGCTCAGTATCGTTGGAACAGGAAAGGAAATTCTCTGAACTGTTTGCAGGCAGCGGTAATGAAACTGAACAGAGTTCCTTTCACTGGAACTTACAGACTGAGACTAATCTCTGAAGAACAGATCCTCCTTCCACCAAACTTTACACATTGCAGACAGATTAGTGCCTGTTTTGACCTGAGCGATCCATCTGCGTGTTTGGAGGCTGGATTTATACACCTGTAGCTATGAAGGCGATCAAAACACCTGTGTTCATTGATTCAGGTCATTTTCAAATGAGCTGTATATAATTACTCTCAGTGTAATGTTTCTTTTCTTTGTTTTTCAAAGTGTTCCTGCTGTTATTTCAGGCTCTTGGTTTTATACCTAAATTAGTTTATGTTTTGAACAGCGCAGCTTTCTGTTAGCTAACTGTTTTGTTACAGTCAATTCCATTTTTACTATGTAAAACATAATTTAGTATAAACGCTGAACTCTGTTTCATTTCTACTATTGTTGGAGCTTCTTTCGGCTGAAGAGCATCGTCACTCGAAACCAACATTTGTTTTATTGTCCTGTAGTTTGAGAGTCTCAGATTTTAAAATCCCGTCGCGTTAGCCTGTTAGCCTGTTAGCCTGGCGTTAGCGGTGAGGTCATCAGCTGCTTCAAGATTCCACATGTTGTAACTTCAGAGGTTCTGCTTGATTGGCCCATTCTCCTCTGACCTTTGACCTCAATGAGACGTTTTTCTTCCACTCAGCCGCACCTCTCTGGAAATGTTCTCATTTTCTATAAACCTGAGATGGTTGTGGGTTCAAATCCCAGGAAACTGGCTGTTTGAAAACAACCATCATAAATTTCTTATTAAAGTAAGATTTTGATTTATCATTGACACTATTAATTTGAATTGATGTTTAAAAACCTTTAAAACTGTTCTTTTATTTTTTTCACTGCTGTTCTCCACATTTCTTTCCATAAAACTGTATCAATGAATAGCAATACATTTAAAAATATGATTAAATTCAGTTATTTTGTGCATTTTAATGAAAATCTAAGTTCTGTATGTGACTGGTGTCCTAAAGAAGTGTATCATGAATAGTATTTGTGTTTGTGAGGCTTTGATTGCAATCACCTAAAAGATAAGTAAGAAGTAATTCTTATTGTCACTTTTATTGTTGTCATAATGCTACATCTCTACATCCTACATTCACTTTAATCCAGTTTCTCCTCAACTGATGCCCATTTTGAACTTAAACACATTGATTTTATACAAAATGGGGAGAAATTCAGATTTTTGTGGAAGAAAAATCTTTTTTTTCACTATTTGAACTGCAAATCTGAGCAACCGTGGAAAAGTCGTGATTGACTTGCAAGTCAAAGGAAGAATTTTCCAGTGATTTTAAAGTGAATTTCTTGTGTAGACCTTCCTGAAACCAGTAACCTCACTGGGTTTCACAGCAGAACAGACTCCATGCTACACCTACCTGGATGTGTGTGGAAGTGATACCAGATAAGCCATTTGAGCAGCCACAGTAAACAACAGGCTTAAGTCGTTTAGCCCTGTTAGCACCAAGCCAAGAGGTCAATCAATGTTCACTGGGTTAGTGCTTTGCTCTAAAGTTAATTATGAGACACAGATTTCACTCTGAAACTGACAATATTTGGTGTCTAATTCATAGAGTATAAGTCATATTTTCTAATATTTCCTTCTACTTTGTTCAAGCTTGTATTTTATGGTGGTTAAATTAATTTTTTTAAGTATAAAAAGAAGAAATGTGTTTAAAAGTGTGAAAGCAGAAAGGCGAGAAGCCGCCCAAAAGATGCAGACGAGTGACAGACGTCACAGGCAGGCACTGAACTTTAGAGTTTATATGCATACACCATATAAAAAGATACATAAACATTTTTTATCACTGTCTGAAGTTTAATTAGGCCAAATGTCACAAAAACTAAAGATTTATTTAACATCTCCAGAATGATTACTGTCTCTTTAAACAACAAAGCGAAGCCCAGATGATGATGTCATGGCTTTGGAGACATCTGATAGGTTAACTGCCATCTGTGACCTCAGATTGACCTCAGACCTTGTGAAGATGCTGCTGAAGCTGGTCGGGCAGCTGGTCGTTTATCCACAGAGAAACGATGTGGACTGGAAGGCTGCTCAGCGAGGAAGAATCCATCAGTCCAAAAGAATCAGAAAGATTTCAGTTGATCAACAGAAACAAAGACATTCATGTCTGGAGACGTTTTGGACATCATGACCATCGCTACATCTGGAGGAAATGCTGGTATTGAAGTAAATTTTCCAAGTCACCAAGTATTTTACTGAACAAGGTTATTTCTGGTGTTTAATGAAGTGCTATAATTATTTATTTACAAAGCAGGACAAACAGCAGTGATACCATAAGACGGTTCATAATATTTTTCATGCGTTTAATGTGAAAACTCTTAACCTGTCCCAGTTGTTGCTGTTTCATGGCAGAAAAGCTGCAGTTTTGTCTTGTTTGCACGGTAAAACCAGCAGCTGTTATGTTTATTAAAATGTGTTTGAGCTGACCGGAGAATTCATGACAGACCAGTGGTTATGAGGAAGCGTGTGGCTCGTTGTTCTCAGGTTTCTGACCAGCATTTAAAAGGAAGATGGTTCCTTTTTGTGGCTCTGCACCTTATGAAATCTCCACTTCCCAGAATGCAACACCATCACTTTTTCAGGCCTCTCTTGTTGTCTGTGACAGCAGCTGACTTCTCACTCATTGTGTTTTTGTTTTTTTCTGGTGTCATTTCCCTTATTCCCTGTTTTCATTTCCTGTTCTGAAAGAACCAGAACTCATTGGGCTGCTGATCAGTGCGGCTAGCTCAGCTGGAGAGACTGGCGGTCCTTTCAGCTCTGTAGGCTCACAGCAACACTTTCAGAAACAGATTCTACTTCCTGGTTCCTGCAGGGCTGTGATGTTTAAACTGTCCTTATTAATAGAAATGTCTTCTTTCTTCTCAGGAGACGAACGAGCAGAAGCTGTTTAAGATCGCTAGCGAGCTGCTGCACACGGAGAAGGCGTACGTGGCCCGACTCAACCTGCTGGACCAGGTGAGGAACTCGCCCAAATCTCCGTCTCACTTCTGTTTTCAGTCGACAGAGAAAAACGTTGTTGATCCCTAACCGCGTTCATGGCTGTCCAGGTGTTCTGCACCAAGATGATGGAGGAGGCGAATAAAGGCACTTTCCCTCTGGATGTGGTGAAGAACATCTTCTCCAACATCACCTCCATCCACGCCTTCCACAGCCAGTTTCTGCTTCCTGATCTGGAGAAACGCATGGGGGAATGGTAGGTTCCAGCTAAACGTGTAAAAACATGAAACCGTGAACAGACCTGGTCAGACAGAAACTAGGGCCTGGAATTTAAAATATTCACGCAATTAATCACGCTTTTTTTCTTTCTTCTTTTTTTTTACATCTTGGAACTTTTGTATTTGTGTTTCTGGTACGCCGATTAACCTGACGCACAAGTTGCATCCTCCAACAGCAGCGATGGAAGCTGCTTCTCTTGGCCCACCGGGGGTTAATTTCTGTTCAAAACCATCTGATTGGACGCTGGAAGAATTGCTTGTTGTCGGATCTGGAGTGAAATTCAACTTCATTCAGTAACAATATGAAAACATAATTTTGGCAATTATAAAATTCAGTTTCAGTTCAGGGGGAAATGCTTTGGTTTTTGAAACTCTGGGTAGTTTTTGTTGTGTTCTCCTGAATGATGTCAGATAATCTGATCCTTCCTGCTGCGCTGCAGGGCGTCCACACCGCGGATCGGCGACATCCTGCAGAAACTCACCCCCTTCCTCAAAATGTACGCCGAGTACGTGAAGAACTTCGACAAGGCCATGGAGCTGCTGAAGCAGTGGACCGACCGCTCGCCACCATTCAAGGCCATCATTCAGGAGATTCAGGTAAACCTGCGCCGCTCCGCTCTGGGCGGAAACATTTCTGTCTGACGTTAAGAAGCTTCTTGTTGTTTTGTGGACAGAGTCAGGAGATGTGCGGCAGCCTGACGCTGCAGCATCACATGTTGGAGCCGGTGCAGAGAGTTCCCCGATACGAGATGCTGCTGAAGGATTACCTGAAGAAGCTTCCTCAGAACGACCCGGACCGCAGCGACGCAGAAAGTACGTTAAAATCCACGTTTATCAGCTGGAATCTTGAGTGAACAAACATTCAAACTCGTCCTGATCAGCAGAACTTTTTTAAGCAAGGTTTGCATTTGATCTGCTCTCATATTGGTATCAGCCGATGAGTAATTTTCTTTAAGGAAGCCCCTTTCTGCCATAAATGAAAAAATAAAAGGCCTACTGGAATTATAATTTCACAAATAAAAGTCATAATTTCAACTTTGAAAATCATAATTCTAAGTTTTAAAGTCGTTTATAAGATGGAAAGTCTTAATTGTGAGTATTAAAGTCAATATTTAAACTTTCAAAGTCATAATTATCTGATAGTCACAATGTCAATAATAAGGTTTTTTCTAAATATTGTTTTTAAATTCAGAATTTTAACTTTTCTTTTCAAGACTTTAATCAAAAATCAGAAGTCTTTTTTTCTGTGGTTCTAATTGTTTTCCGTAAGTGATCTGGTGTCGCAGCTGATTGGTTCTTTGCAGAATCACCAAAACTGGGCCAATATTAATAACAGATGTTTCTTCCACCTTGTTGCCGTTTATGAATGTGTTTCTGAAGAAGGAGGAAATATTGAAATGCGAATTTTGTTTTCCAGAATCATTAGAAATCATCGCCACAGCAGCCACCCACTCCAACAGCGCCATTAGGAAATCTGTAAGTAGTGGAGAAGATTTCCTGCCTCTGCAGGTAAAAAATCTGTCCAGTTTGGAGCGAAAGCAAACTTCCTTTAACTGTTCAGGAAAACCTGAAGAAGCTGATGGAGATTTACGAGATGCTGGGTGAAGAGGAGGACATCGTTCATCCATCCAACGAATTCATCAAGGAGGGCCACATCATGAAGCTGGCAGCCAGGAACACCTCCACCATGGACAGATACCTGTTCCTGGTGAGGAAACACACACAGTACAGATATAAATCTTTCATTGTTGAGAGATTTGATTCTGATTTTTAGGGTCACAATAAATTTTCTGTTCACACATTCAGAAGATTCTGTTTAAATGACGTGGATGACAAAAGAAAAAAAACAGAGAAAATTTATTTAAAGCAATTCTCTAAGGTTTCATATTTATTTCATTGGCATATTAGGGTAAATGTTGATGAAAAAAGGAGTTAATTTCTGACAAGAAATCACAGAAATTTTCTAGAAAAAAAACTTGGACATTTTTGAGTTTCAGAAGTTTAACATGTTTGACTTTTCTAGAAAATTTTAGATTTTTCTACAAATTTTTTTTAGATGCATCTAACACTTTTGAGTTTTTTGTGAATTTTCAACTTTTCAAACTGATACATTTTCTATTTTTTCTAGAAAATGTTTGACTTTTTAAAGAAAAAGAATCAAAAATTTTTCTAAAAAGTTTCTGAAATCTCAAAACTTTTGAATTTTTTACTTGTCAAGTTCAGAACTGCTTGTGTTTATTCTAGAAAATTTCTGAGTTTTCTAGCAATATTTCAGCTTTTCAAGCTCAGAAATGTCCAAATTCTTTCTAGAAATTTTTTTATAAAACCTCAGTATTTCAGATCTTTTTGGTGGAAATTTTCTCCTCTTTTTTTCCCTGAGTTACAGAAGACTCTAATCGTCGTAGCACACTTTATCAAATTCATTTAGTTTATATCTAAACAACAATAGATTTGTGCACAAAATCCTGTAACATAAATTATGAGTATTTGGTTAGTTTAGCTGCATGGAGGCGTGACGCCAGGTGCAGTTTACTTGCAAACAGGAGCAGCAAAGATATTCAACTTAGACGTTTTGTAAAATTGATTCAGAATTTGTAGGAATAATAATTGCAATTCTCTCCTTTTTTTTGTACCTCTAACACACAGACACACACACGGAGAGTATAGCAGGAAAATATTCTCCTTTTAAAGTAAATAAGTGAATAATTTCATGCTAGCCACTCCTTTCTGTGAAGATGTGTGTGGAAAACCTGGAGAAATTTTCCTGTTATTGATATGAAGCAGTTATTAGCAAAACAATAATTCACTCTGAGTGGAAACGTTGGATCTGTGCTTTGTGCCTCCAGTTCAACAACATGCTGTTGTACTGCGTGCCTAAATTCAGCCTGGGCGGACCCAAATACACGGTGCGGACCCGGATCGGGATCGACGGCATGACGGTTCTGGAAACGAGCAACGAGGATCATCCTCACACCTTCCAGGTGTCGGGCAAAGAACGGACGCTGGAGCTCCAGGCCAGGTGAGCGAAACGTTTCAGCTCCTCACACCGGGTGGAATTCATTCAGTAAATTAAAATATTAGTGAAAAGTCTGGAAACTTATCACTGTATAGATGAATCCGGCCTTTATTTTTAATAAGGAATGTGGGTTTAATGAAATGTATGTTTAAAGGTTGTTACTTTTACACATTTTCAGAGATACCATGAAATTCTCATGGTGTAATTACCTTTGGGCAAAAACACCTCTTGGTATTTACATAATAATAACGATTATTAATGCAAATCGTGAAACTGTACAAAGGGGTCTTGTTGCTTTTGTTTAAAACCAAAAGCAACATTTATTCTCGCTGCTGATAATTATTTAATGTCATTCTAACTAACTGCTTTTTGCTCAGAATGTTATATAATTTGTTTTTAGAATAACAGAGTTTGACAATATGTTGTTATATAGAAGGTCAGGGTCACTTTTTGAATACACAGACATATATTTCATATAGTATGTAGGAACCGTGTAAATGTTTAAAGTAAAACGAAGCTTTTTTACATTCTGTCCTGTTTTCTTCCCCTCAGCTCAGAGCAAGACAAGGCAGGATGGATCAAGGTACAGACGCACCGCTCATCCTCTCTTCATTTTATCATAACTTTTTAAAAACTCCCGTTTGATTTGTTGTCTTATCGCTCAGGCTTTCCGGGAGACCATAGATATCTTCCAGCAGAAGAACGAGTCGTTCAAGAACGCTCTGAAGGACGTGGAGGAAGTTTCGGTTAGCGCAGCATTGAAAGCGTTCTCAGAGGAACTGACGCCATGTCGTTTTTTTATTTTTGGGTTGTCATGCTGACTGCTTTGTTTTGCAGAAAGCTGAGCTGGGGAAGCGGGCTCCTCGCTGGATTCGTGACAATGAAGTGACGATGTGCATGAAGTGCAGGGAGCCTTTCAACGCCATCACACGGCGGCGGCATCACTGCAGAGCCTGCGGATATGTAAGCTCAACTGTTAGAGGGGAAATGTTTAGTTAAAGAACATTTAATGTTTCCTGGTTATCTGGTGTCAGAGTACGACTGCTGATAAACTCACTGTTTCACTTCCAGTTAGCGCTAAGGCGTGCTATTTTTAACCCATGCTCTTCCCGCTGATCTTCAAGATAAAGTGAGATGAAAAAGTTTCATTTTAGATGTAGCTCAAAGTTAAAGGAGGTATTCATATTCTGGCTTACAGGCAATTAAAAACCCCAAATTCAGTTCTTCAGAACTAGAAACAAAAAAAGGAGTTTTAAGGCAGAAACCTGGTCCTATTAAAAGGTTTGCTTGAGTTCTGGACAGTTTCTGCAGCAATGGATAAAATAAATTATTAGTCGAGTATACACAGTCGTGCATAAAATAAAAACATTTAACACTTCCCTCCTCCTGCTATTTTTTCTTCTTCTTCTTCATTCCATTTCAAATAATCAACATTTTAACAAAGAATATTCTGCAAAACAAAAGTTTTCGGTTTATCCAGTCCTGTCCTTGAGTTGACCTTCAAATTCTGAATCAAAATGCTAATTAAATGGATACATTATGTCATAAGTAAACAGTTTGGGACTATGAACTGTAAAGATTAGAGCGGTTTTGAGATCTGGTCTGTTCTTCCAGGTGGTTTGCTGGAAATGCTCAGACAACAAGGTGCACCTTGAATACGACAACTACAAGGTGAACAAAGTCTGCAAAGACTGCTTCTCCATCCTGACCGGAGAAGGGGTCACCGAGGGCCGAAGGAAGGGCATCCTGGAGGTACGGATGGATCCGATTGGTTCTGATGTTGTTCGGTGAGATTACTCTCAGCTGTTTGGTCTCCTGTGTGCAGATCGAGGCGGCTCAGTTCACAGACAGCAGCATCATGTCTGGCTTCCTGCAGCACTCTGAGAAAGGAGGCAAGCTGTGGCAGCGGGTCTGGTGTGTGATTCCAGAGAAAGACTGTCTGGTGCTCTACCTGTACGGAGCTCCACAGGTGACAAAAACACAACAACACATAGCGCCCTTAACCATACAATCAACAATAAAGGTTGATTTCAGCAACAAGGCCGTTCAAAGTGCTTTACAAAATAAACACAAGAATAAGAAAACAATTAAGAAACCAGGGACAAACATTACATCAAAATCATCAATACACATTAAATATGTTTCAGAAGCAGCTCTGAGTTTAAATCTAGTGTAGATTTAAATCTAGATTTAAACTCAATCTAGACTGAGTTTAAATCTAGTTTGGATTTAAACTCAGTGTTTCAGCTGTTTTTCAGTTTTCTGTTCCAGATTTGTTGTGCATAGAAGCTGAATGCTTCTCTTTACGTGTTGCTTTTTACATCTGATGTTTTTAATGACTTACAAGTTTATTCACCTGTGATTTTTTTAAAATTTTATTTAATTGCAAAAATGTGTTTTTTCGACATTAGCACAGTATAGACAAAATTTGCGCACATTTGTAAAGAAAAAGCAGTTAATATCATAAATAAAGCATTTTATTAAATTATTTGGGGCAAATTTAACTTTGGAGACAAAGACATTTGGTTCTCACTGATTCATCAGCTTGATCAGATGAAGTCAATTATTAGTCAAGCATAAGCAGTTGTGCATAAAACAGCCTTTTTTTCTCCATGGATGATATCAAATCTGTGGCGTTTCCTGCAGGACGTGAAGGCCCTGTGCACCATCCCGCTGCTGGGCTACACGGTGGAGGACGCGGACACGCCGGCCAGCTTCCGCCTGTCCCAGTCAAAGTTTGTCCACACCTTTGCTGCTGAGAGCAAGGAGCTGAAGCAGCGCTGGCTGAAGGTCATCCGAGTGGCGGTGACCGGAGAGATGCCGGCGCGGCCCGAAACCAACGGTGGCGAGAACAGCGACGCGCAGGAAGCTAATCCTGACGACACCTAGGAGGGTCGTCCGCTCACTCGGCCTGCTGCGGGACTTTCCTCCGCGTCCAACCCGCTGCCGGACTGTCCAGGACCCAAAGTCCTCCAGGACGCAGCGGGACGATGGGATAAGCTGCCGTCTCCAGGGTTTTCTCCTGCTATCTGTGCTGGATTACTAACGTTTCTGGTACAATCAACACTAGAGCAGGGGGCTTCCAGACGCACCTTCTGCTCTCAAAGGAGCTCAGACAACAAATAAAGGAAAATTCAAACTTTCAGGAGGCGTCCAGGATGGGACTCAAACTACGTCTGCTGGTGCTGTAAATCTCTTTCTTGTACAGAACGCTTTTTTATATAAAAAAAACTTTTTTCATTTATGTACAAAAATTCAGTCTCAAGCTTTTCTGCTATGAAAAGGAGGAAGTTCATCTAAAATATTCCCAGTATTCCCTCTGATTGGAGCGCTGGAGGAGACGCTTTTAAAACGAAGAACATGAAGCTGGATTCTCATCTCTTCACTCAATCTGCTGAAACGAGACAAACATAGAAATTATGTGATGCAGAATAAAAACTATATTTATTACATATTATTTGAAGCATGGTAAACCTGTGCTTTAAATAATTAAACCTTCATTAGCAAAACAAATGGGATTTTGTTTTTTGTTAAAGTCTTGTCTCATTTTCACGTTAACATGTAATCACATTGTATTTATTTAAAAATCCAAGTGAAAGAATGTTGAGATAAACATTTCTGCTGCAATCAAAAGCTTATTTTCTGTAAAATCTCCCATTTTTATATCACTACTAAAGTTTAATGAGGTGCATCTTAAAGATAAGAAAGTAAAACATCAACAGGTTGACACTGGTCAGGATCTCCAACGTCTTTCAGCCAAGATTCTCAATTCAAACATCTTTCTTGGTGCTAAATTATGGAATAAATAGACATGAGCTATACAGCGAAGATATTTATTGTTAATCTGTCCAACCATCAGATTGGGTTTTCTTTGCTCTGTGCTGCTGCTATGTGTTTAGCATTGAGATGCTATTTTAGGCTAGCATAGCTTCGCTGACAGGCTAACTGCTTTTAGCACAACTTGAACACAACAATAGTATTTTCCAGCGTCCAATCAGATCAGTTTAGCAGCGGCTTTGTTCTCTAGCGCTGTTTTTTTGCGGACGTTGCTGTGCGTCAGATTTACGGGCGTACCAGAAACATGTTCCGCTCGGAACATTTGTTTGTAAAAAATTAAAGTGATTAATTACGTTAAAAATGTTAAAGCAAAAATATATGTAATCAATTAATTTAAATTAATGCGTTAAAGTCCCGGCTGCATGTTAAACATATGTTTGAATACAAAACAGAAGCCTAAAGATGGCACTGCCCTAAACAAACCACATAAAATGTAGAACTTTTCAACATTTTTTTGCTCACTTATTGGATTCATGTTAATGTTTATTTAAAGACTTATTAACTTTGAAACTAATACTGTAAAATATCAACTCTTAGGTCCCCGACACTGAAGACCTCTACAGATCACGTCATTTTTCCTGTTTGTCTCTCATATTCAGATTTAGCAGCTCCAGAATTAACGTTCAAGTTTGACCGGATATGACGCAACGTCTGCGGAAATTAATATATCCACGTTACTAATGGCATAAAATGACAGAAAGTCCTTTAGGGAAATCATCAGAACTATTAAACGTATTGCATTGAAATTTATGTTGCCGTTTGTATGAAAATAGTAATTTAGTATTTTAACCATGACAAGAGGGAGAGAAATGGTTTGTCTTAACGTTTCGGTGTGATGATGGACAAGCAGCACAATCAGACACAGCCAGCCGATGAAACAAGTGTAAATGTGTTTTTACTGCTGTAATTATTTTTTATTTAAAGTAAGTTATATAGTATGATGGACTGTTGAATGCAGCACAAACTCGTTCCTTCTCTTCAGCTGAGGAATACAACCAACGGTCAAATGGCCGCCAACATTGACTTTGAGGGGAAATGTGCCAATTTTTTATTTTTGCTCATCTCTGACCCGTTCCCCTCTGCAGTATTCAAATAAAGCAAAAACAATTGAGCACAAACCTTGTGATGAATCTGAAAGTAAATCTATACTTCTGTCTTCATCGCCTTCCCAAACGTTTGAGAATCTGCGCACTTACACCCTGAAAGAAAACGAAAGTGTACCTGCAAAGAAAATAAAACACATCCAGTGGTCTGTGCTGATCTTGTAATTTTTAAAACACATTTCTGGCTTGTTTAGTTTGTCAGGCTGCTTCACACGGTTTTAGTTCCCCGTTTTGCTTCTCCTGTCGGGTTTTCACAGTGACTCAACCCAGACCAGTGAAGCTGCCCCCCCCCCTTCAAATCGGTCAAAACTTTGTGCTGCTATCATTTTAAAGATATTAAGAAATGTTTTCAGAGGTCATGAGGTCAACCAGCCTTCCCTCAAATCAGACAAAATTGATGTCAATCAACTCAACTACATTTGGCTTTGAAGATACTATGAATGAAATTTTAAAGGTAAATTTGATTTTGTAAAAGTGGTTGGAACAGGGGCTGGTTGACCTTTTAACCTTTATTAATATCTTCAAAGTCAAAGCAGCACCAACAAACGTTTTGCTGCACGTAGTCGAGTTGATCGACACCAATTTTGTGATTTTATTTTCCAGCAGATCTTAGTCACTGTAAAAATGTATTTTTCTTTTCATGTTCTAGTTTTAAGTGTAATAAAAGTAACATCTTACACATTTAGAAAAGATTTATTTTCAGAAAAGAAAAACATTGACAAACCAGAAGAATATCAAAATTCTTAGTCAGTAGAAATATAGGTGCATCTTTCAAACAAACAATCGTCGACATTATTAGAATCGAGTCAAAGCGACGCCGCATCAGAAGCATCGGGTCAGTCTTTTGCGCCGGAGCGCTCAGCTCTTGGGCTGCCGCAGCAAACCGCGGATCCTGCGGACCAGCGCCTGGATGAAGGTGTAGCGGGAGCGGACCTGGCTGTATTGACCTTCGACCTCCAGCAGCTTCCTCTGCAGAGCCTCGCCGAAGCCTGCAGCCATGTCACCTTTCAGCTGCAGCACAGAAAAAACGGAGTCATGAACATGTTATTGTATCGTTTATCATGATACATTCATAAGAATTTTTATACTTTGTTGTCACAATAAATTCCAATAAATGAAGTTCAAAAACTGCAGTTATGGTCCGAAATGGTAGTTTTAGTATTTTCTCCAGTTTGTTCAGCAATAAATACAAATCACTTTGAAAAAAAAAAACCCTGAACGTTAAAGCATTTTACAAATGCAAATGTTTTTTAAGAGTTGTTCTTGTTTGTGGGGTTATAACTGCTGTGACACACAGTCACCTAAAAAAGATGCAATAAATAGTTCTTATTGTCAGTTAATTTTATTGCAATCGTATAAAATATTTTATAATAAAACTTTAAGCACATGTCACCTTCCCCTGTCTTAGATTAGGTTAACTTTATTGTCCTGAAGGGGAAATTTGCTTTGCAGACAGCAAGAAAAATTGCAAATACATAAAAAATACATAAAACAGCATTACAATAATAGTAACATGAAAGATGTAAATGTTTCCTACCAGATCCAGATCTTGCTGGCTGACTCTGGACAGTCCGATTCCACGGCCGCCGCCAGCCTGCAGCGCGCCAAGCGAATCTGAAAAACAGACGAGATGCAGAAATCCCAAACGGAGCAACAAGCCTTTATTAAAGCATCTATTAAATCATAGACGCTTTAAGAAACAACCAAAAAATAAATAAAAACCTGCTTCTTATGGAGTTAAAACCTTCATTTTTCTAGACCATTTCAAAACCGTCAACCAGAATCTAAAACAAAACATCAGAACAACGATCATGTTGCCGTCTCACCGTCCGCCAGCCGGGTTCTGAACAAACTGCTTCCAGGCAACAGGGAGTCTTTTGGGTCGCTGGGCATGCAGTGCAGCAGGTAGTACTCCAGATGGCGCCACAACACAAACAAGCAGGTCTCAATAACATCTGAGGAAGAGGTGAGTTAAGGCATTTCTACACCAAAAGATTATGACCAGTTCTGTTTCTCTGACGTCACCTGATCGGTCTGCATGTCAGCACTTCACAGTGTGAAGCCAACATCATTCAGATTTCATTACAATCCTCAATTTAAACTGCAACCAACTCACAAATGATAAACTGTCTAACTGGTCACGCCCCTCAATGTATCCTGGCTCCACCCACTTTGTAGTATTTTTCTAAACTTGGTAGTGGGCGGGGCTAAACGTTCCTCTGTGAACAGAACTGCTAAAGCCAGAAGGATACAGGAGCACAAGGCCAGCAGTTTGGCTCTGTTGTTGATGAACTGGACCAGCCGCCGCCTGGCGAGGAGACTCCTCTGGACCGACGAGATCTTTTCCACGCCGCCCGGACCCGACACCAGGCCCTGGCACAGCTACACACAGCCACAAACACACAGTCACCTACACAAGCTTCTCTGAAAAATAGGATTTTAAAGACTACAAACATTTTTTGGTAGCATCTTAAACATTCTGAAACATTTCTAGGAGCACATAAGACGCTAAATTTTGATCTACCTTTTCAATTTTTTTGTGAAAAATCTACAGTTTTTAATCACACCAAATCATAACTGTAAGTTTATTGCAAGTTTTCAGCAAAAATGAATTAATCAATTGATGTCCAGTTAAAGTCCAAGATATAGTGAGTAAAAAATTTTATAAAAAATAAATTGAGCCATTTAAATTCTCCAATGTGTGTCCGAATTGTCTGCTTGTTTGCTTTTTTCTCATGTAGATGAAAAATATTGCAAATATCTATTAAGAAGCAACACAAATTGATTTTTTACCAAAAAAAAAAGGAAAAATCATATTTCTTCCATTTTATAAACCTTAAATTCAATTTTTGCCATAAATGACTTTCATTTCACCTTTTGTGACTGTTTTTTTTATATCAATGCTCATATTAGAGAAATTTTCTGTTCTCTGTTATCAAAGTACTGTCTATTAATGGCTGATATCTGAATTTATAACCTTTAGTTTAATGGATAATTAGAGAATTATAAGTTAAATTTCCCCTCTGGAATTAATTAATTGACTATAAATAAGTTGACACGGTTCTGGCAGAGAACAGGCTGATGCTGCATTTCCTGTTTCTGACCCTGATTTGGTTTGAAACCCGGTGATCTGATATACGCCTGTAAGCTGGTTGGTTGCTGACCTCCTTCAGCTCCTCTGGGGGAAGCTGCTCCAGGCTCTGCAGCTTCCCCAGGCTCTGCCTGTGGCTCTGGAGGAACTGGAAGAAATCTGCAGTGCTGTTCTTCAGCAGATACAGAACCAGACCCAGGCTGGGGACGCGCGAGTGAGCGATGGACGGCACGGAGGACGAGAGATCTGTAAAAGAAAAACAAGGATAAGAGCCTCTTTAAGCAAAATAAAGTGATTCAGTCACAGATTTCACAAAGTAAAACGCTGGACGCAGCGAGTGGAGCGATGTGACCGACCTGAGCGCGCTCCGTCTCGGCAGGCTGGCTCGCTGCCTGACGGACTGAACAGGCAGATGCTAAACTGGGCCTGGGAGGAGCTCTGCAGCAGCAGCGTCTGGCAGTACTCCATGATGTTAGCGCACACCTGCAGGACGGAGCAGACATGCATCAGCAGCGAATGGCCTCAGACCGGACAGGAGGCGGACTCTTCTTCAGGCGGTCAGACCTGCATCATGGCCGCCTCCATTTCCTCCCGTCGTTCGGCCGAGTCTCCAGGTGAAGAAATGTCCGCCTGCTTCAGCAGCCGCTCCCGTTCGCTTCCTGCGAGGCGACCCAGCAGGGACAGGCAGAGCCGCTGAGAAACCAGACACCTGTTACTGCGACGCAGGTTTTTATACGGGTTTCACAACTCAAGACTTTTATCAATGAAATTTAAGACCTGCACCATGACAGAAATGTGCAAAAGAAAATCCCTGGATCAGACTGATGATGACCTCATGAAGCGCCATCTTGTTGCACAACATGCTGCTGTTAGCTTAGTGCTAGCCACAGCGGCGACTGTTTCCTGGAAACTCTGACATTTCTAGGTCTGTTTGAGGCTCTTTTCCATTTTATTTATGGTTTCTATGATGTGTGGTTTTATTTGAGTTTTACTTATTGTTTTTAGTTGTTGTGTTTTATTTTGGCTATTTAAAATATGTCTCAGTTTTAGAGTTCTTTACAAGATTAGATTTTATCAGTCTTTGAAAGAATTAACTTGTGATGCCAGAGTCAATAAATTAGGTGAAAATAATCTCAAAACAACAATAAATTCAGTGACAGGCCCAGTCACGCCATATTTCACTTCCGTTTTGTAACATGAATTTAAAAGATTTTAAAGATGCACAGACACCAGCACAGAATTTAATGACAACATTAAAATAAGAATTAGCTGCAAAGTTTCCTGAATAATTGATTCTGATTTTCAGCAGGTTTCTGAAATGAAACTGGCTTCATGTTTTCAGATTTTGTTGGATTTTAAAATGCCTTGAATGGAAACATAAATGCTTACAAGCACAGATTACAAACTTTTTAAAATGTATCTGCTTCATTTGACATTTTTATAGCCAGTTAGTTTCAAATCAAACATTTTACCAGATTCATCCAGACCTGGAAACAATTTAATGTCTGTAGAAAGTAGAACCACAGGAAGCTTCATGATTGATGTAACTCACCTGAAATCTGGTGATGTGACCCTGGAACTCCATCAGAGCGGCGCTGTTGATGTCTCCTCCCATCTCCAGGGCGCCTAGCAGAACAGAAACCTCATTTAGACGCTGAATCAAAGGGAATACACTACAAAAAATAATGAAATGAGAACAATGTAGTTAATAAAAAGATCCAACAGGTGTTTTCTGCTCATGTTGAGGTTTTTCTACCTGGCAGAGCAGTTTTACTGATGATGGCCGTGAGCAGAGAGAGTTCCTTCAAAGCTCCCATACTCAGATCCTGACAGCGCAGCAAAGACTGAACCGTGTCTGCATGGACGATCAGCCACTGGAGGACCTACGCACACACACACACACACACACACACACACCTTTCTGTAATATAGAGCTGCATCTATTTATATTATTTGAGGCTGAAACAACAGATCGGATTAATCGCAATGAATCAATTACTGAAATTGAGGTCAACTAATTTAGTAATCAATTAATTACTAACTGGAATAAAGAGACTTAAAAAAAGTAATTTACATGCAAAAAAATATTTACATGTTGCATTTGAGATAAAAATACCTTTGTCTGTAAATACTGTATGTTTTAGCCAAAACTCCTGAGGTGAGTTTTAACATCGCCTGGTTCAGATTCACTAAAGGAATGCTGTGGTATTGCATGTTAGGTGATAAAATGTTTATTTTCTTAATAAAAAAGGGATTCAATTATATGTTACTTGCATATTTTTCACATATTGCATCAAACAAGCTTAAGTGGTTAAATAAAAAAATTTACAGAATGTGCTGGTTTTTTAATCCAATTAATTGTCAGAATAATGGATAGAATCGATGGTTGCAGCCCTAAAATTATTCCTCAACATTGAACGTCTTATAGAGTTGTGTTTACCTGCGCCGCCCCCTGCTGGTGGTTCATGGACGTAGACGTCAGTATGACCTGAAGAAGCTTCAGAGTTGGTAGGAGAATCTGCCTGTAGCGATCTATTGGACTCGGGATGAAGCCCGACGGATCCCTCATCATCCTGAGTTACCATGGCAACAAACACAGTGACATACCAGACTAGGATTATCGCTGAGCTGACATCAAGGCTCATACTCTTTTTACACAATAACATTTCCAAGCAAACTTTATTTAAATATAATAAAATGTTATGTTTTGAAATGTCTCTTATACAAACCGTACGCACCTGAGTGGCAGCTGAACAAAACACAAATATAACAAAAAAATCCCCTATTTCAATAATTTATTTAATGTTTAAGCCATTAAACTTAAACATTAAGTTTAAGTTTATTCATTATGTGAATAACAATCTAAGCAAATCTTGTTCAGGTAAATGACCTTTAAAAATGTTTTTAACAGGTTTTCTAACCTTTATCGCATTGAAATCATTTTGATAATTCATAACTGATCAAAAACAAGAAAAGTTTAGTTTGTTTAACTCCAGACAGTGAGAAAAAAATAGTATATGTATTTTTATTAAATGTATAAAAATATCTGGTAAAATAATGTTTTACAAATTTAGTCTTACTAAACTGTGCAGCTTGAATATTAAGCACTTTTGAGGACTTTAAACAGAAATCAAGCATTTTCCAAACTTTGAAAACCTTCACCGGAAATTCAATCATTTTAAGTACCTGAAATATGAACTCTGAAAATAGCTTATTATAAAAATTTGCCCATTTGTTGGGTTAAATGTTGAGAAACGTAAAGTAAACTATTCCAGTATCCGAGGCATGTTGAGCTCGGTACCTGTGAGAGTCGGAGTCGGGAACCATGTCGAACACCTGGCACTCGATCAGCTGCGTCACCAGGCCGCAGCGCAGCAGCTCCACGGCTCCCTGCCCGCTTTTCGCCACACGAGTCAGCAGAGCCTGCAGCCACAGAGTCCGTTAGCTTCACCTGCAAACACCTGGCGCGTCTGAACGGCGCCACTCACCATCTTGCTTTCGTAGATGTAGAGCGGCTTGAGGAGGGGGGGCTGCGGCGCCAGCAGGCTCTGCAGGGCGGCGTCGTCCTGCCGCAGACTCTCCACCAGAGAGCGCAGGTAGCCGCTGTTACACACGTAGAGCAGCCACTGATTCTGACGATCGATGGACAGGATGCGGTCCAGAACGGCTAGAGCCAGCATCTGACCCAAAGCAAAGGGAAACAGAACCAGAAATCAGTGGCAGATCGCTACCGGACGATAAAACCTCAAACAGCTCGTCCAAGATAAGCGAGCGCTTTACTAGTTCGTTTTCAAAATGCGTTGGTTTTCCACAAACACAACGAGTCGCTTCAAATCTACAGTGGCCGACAGGTGCAAATGCGCAGCAAAAGAGAAAACATGCAAACAAAAAAAAAGACACACGCACAAATTAAATGCGGCAAACAAAAAAGAGAGACACAAACACCCCCGAATGAAATGCAGCAAATAAAAAGAGTTGAAAACGGAAGTGCTCCAGACTTCAGCAGTTAATTTAGATATTTTTTCTTGCGGTATGATTAGCATAATTGCTTTGCTAATTCGGGCAAGCATCTACAAGACCGAGCCCAGAACGGTGT
>CAEFZY010009627.1:0-16633 GCA_903066815.1 Brachyrhaphis roseni | reverse complement strand
ATGTGGGAGTTAGTATACTATTTTTGTGACCATTGGCATTTCGGAATGTAAAACAATTGTGCATAAGCTTCTGGCGGCTGGAGGTTAACAGGATAAGATAGTAACTGTATCTGAAGTTCTGCCTCATTTTAATCAGTCTTCCTAAATTAACTATTGTGTTTTAGGAGCAAACCTATTGAAGGAGTATTATGTATTTTCTAGACACATCAAGTAAATTTGTTACTTTCAGTTGTTTTAAAAATGCTAAATATATATAGGCTATAAAATATGACTTAAAATAATTTTTACTTTATAATTTAAAGCCTTAAAATTGGGCGCATGTCTCTTTAAAAACTCCTGCTCTTCCTGAAACGCTGCCTTCAGGAAGTCGTCACAACAGGACTCCTCTATTAACCCTTTAACAACGTTTTTACCAGTATTACACTGAGAAGCTTCACCAGATGTTGGCTAGCTGCTGCTGGCTATTCTGAAGTAGGGAGTCGCGGGGGAGGGGCTCCGTCTTGAAGGCGGAGCTTGGTCCACCCAGGCATTTTGCACAGTTGAATGGTTGCCACGGGAAACTAAAGGATTTCATGCAACATGGAACGTTGCATGAAAGAATCAAGGTAACACTCCAGATATGTTTCTGATGAGGGAATAACAGTATAACCTGTTGTAAAGCTAAAAACGTTTGATTTTACATAATATTGCTTTTTCAAAAATATAACTGAAGCCACTAGAGAGGAAAAGTGTCAATGCAAAGCAACTAAGATTCAATCTTCAGGATTTTTGCAGCAAATCAGTAATTTTTCAGCTTGAGAAAGAAAAAAAAATAACATTTTGAAACTGAAAGAAATAAATGAAATGCCTTTCAAGGCAAGCAGGTTCAATTTTATGCTAATTCAAATCAGTGCAGTTCTATGGTGACTCACATTCATGTCAAAATTCCTGAGGAGCGTATTAAGCAATCACAACAGGGAATATATTGATCGAGAGAGTGCATAGCTCTGATCGCCGGTATTTCCATTTATTCACAGACCCATGAACACAGTGAGCGGTAAAACGTGCTCCTTCCATCCATCTGTATGCACTCTCAAGAAAATAGGGCTCTCTCTCTGTGTTTATTTGGCGTATTTGTCAATTGGAGCAGTAACTCTACTCATGAGTCTGATTGGCCGCAGGACTTGGAGAAGAAAAGAGACAGAGGAGAACAAAGGAGGATGAAAAAGATGGTCAGGAAAAGTAAAGGAAAAAAATCAACAAACTTTCCTTTTCTTTATCTTCTCATCTTCTGCCTTTTAAGCAGGTTTTGTTGACAAGAAACTTTGATGAATGATAAGAACTATGATGATAATACTTCTGTCAATAAATAAAAATGAGACCAGATTTTACAAGCCGATGGAAAGTGTAAAAAAGCAACAAAAAAGCTATTTCAGGGTTTGATTGGCTAATTTGTTCATTGACCATCATTTACATTCATGTTGAACAACTATTGTCACCTATACATTTAAAAAATGGTGGAAAATGGCAAAAAACTATAAAATATCACTAATATTTTGCAATTTCAAACAGAATTCTGACAGCATTTAGTGGAATAAACCCACTGCTCCACATGTTCTTTCTACCACATGGTAAATGTTGTCGACTAAAATGTACTAACATTTATGAATAAAAGTAAAGATTGTTAGATTTTTCCTAAACTAGCATTATTTGAAAAATAAGCCAACATTTGTTGTCAAAATCAATACCCTTTTAACTGAACTTTCATCTCCTTCTTGCACATTGGAGGCAGCGCTCCTCCTTTAGGTCCGCCCCCTGCGAGTGGCACTGATCACCCGTCATACCGGAGGCAGCGCTCCTCCTTTAGCTCCGCCCCCTGCGAGTGGCACTGATCACCCGTCATACCGGAGGCAGCGCTGCTCCGGACTCTGTCTCCCTCAGACAGCGGACAGGACCTGGCGGATGTACCGATGGCTCCCCTTTCCGCCGACTTCCCCGTGATGTTGGCGCGTGTTTCGGCTTGTCGTCGCCTCCTCGCCGGCGGTGAGTCCGGTCAGACCGACTGACGGTGGATGTGAGACACCGGTGATGCGCTCCGGCTTCTGGCTTCTGGCTTCCAGGGTTGAAGGCGCTTCAGAAACACCTCCGTCAGTGAGAGCCGACTGGTAAGTTGAGTTTCACGACTGATTAGAGCACAACGTCGGCATTCTGTTGACCCTGGTTCAGAGTCTTTTAACATAAATACACATATTTATAGTTAAAGTCTTCACTATTACTATTACTATTAGTCTACTATTTATTATGTTTTATGTTATATAAATAAAACTGGGGGAAAAAAGTCATGTAAAAGAAACACGACTCTTATTTCAGTTTGGCTGTTTTTGTGAGTTAATGTTAATTTATATTATATTGTATCTGAACTTAGAGGCGCGCGCACACATCTCGCGTCATTTCCACATGGACGAGCAGCGCGTGCGCAGAGAGGCGCTCCCCATTCACAGCCGAAGCCTCGTGAATTAATAAACGCTTGGATTCATTCGATTTAAAGAGTGTGTTCACACGGTGGGGCAGAAACGGTTCAATGAGAATAAACCAGAAGACGAAACAACTAGATTTTCTGACTTTTTAAAACATTCAGGAGTGATTTGTTTAGAAGTGAAAACTAAGAAACAACCAACAAACACATGAAAATCCCCAAATCTAAATGAACAAACACGTTTTTTTTTTAATCACACATCTGTAATGGAATCACTTAAAAATTTAGACAAATTGAAACCAGGCAGGATGTTCAGACCAGCTGAGTTTTCTTACAATGGACACAAAGAGCAATTTGAGCTTCATTTGACATTATTTTTTAACATCAATTAGAGACAATCAACACGTATAATTGAAGATCCATTAATCTGTTGTTCATGTCCACTGCAGTGATGGGTGATGCTTTGAACTGCTGTTGAAAGTGTCACTGAATAAAATGTATAACAGGAAATACAAAAGGTCTGAAGACAACGTATCACCACATAGCTGATGTTTGGTAGTCTCTTTCTTTTCTCTGCTCTTCTTCAGTTTGAGCAACATTCACGATGTCAGGATGTGGCATAATACTGTCTTAAATATTAGCTTTAGCATTAAAAAATGCTGACACATTTTTTATAAAGGAAACCTTTTTTATGCTGAATATAAAAAGACAAACGTTTTTTCTCACTGTCATTAAGTTTGTGTAGAGAACAGTGAAGTGTGTGAGTGGCAGTATCATGTTTGGAATAGGCCAAAAGTAAGACATGAGGTCTGAGGAACCTGTGAAATGGTTCCCATAAAGTTTGACCTCAATCAAAGGCAATAATTATTTTAAAATAAATGTATGTAAGCTCTGTTTTATAAAAACTACAAAATTATTATTCTTACATTTAACAAATTATATTGGAATTCCTAAATGACTAAAAAAGGCAGAAATAATTTAGTCTGATTTTAATGCCAGACTGTAAAATAAAAAAATTAATGTTTATCACATGTGTAAAGGCACACTACTAGCACTACTAGATCAAAAAAATCGAAGTCAGGTCCACCTACAAACCTCTGTCTCTGTTCGGTTGAAGTGAACTCTGGCGTGGTTCGACTGCATATGTGAACACCAAGCGGACTGGACACCGCAGGGCATTCTGGGTAAATGCAACCAAAACAAACGCGCAACTAGAGTCCTAATGGGAGAAATTGCTGGTGGTCTTTTAGTAAAGATTAAAGAGAAATCCTAGAACTGCTAAAATCTAATGCCTTTACATTTCACAAATAAGGAGGTCAGAGGTTTTTATGTCGTTTCATTCAGTGGTTCTAGGCAGGAAGGAGGAACGTGTTTTCAAATGATTTGGCTCGTTTGACATGGTGCAGCGTGAAACCGCAGCAGCTGAAAATGTAACAAATGTTTCACTTTTGGTCTCCAACCCAGCCAAGTCCACAAGATTTCTCTTAATATTTTTTGTAGCTTTGAAATTTCCCAAACATGGCCAAGGTAAATAACTCCTCTGTTCTTCTGAGCTTTGCTTTTCTTGAATCTTCAGCGACTCTTCCTCTTCCTGGTTGTGTCGGAGAAACAGTGAGAGTCACAGAGCCTCTCATTCTCTTCTCATGATTACAGAAACGGCAAGCGGCCACTTCCAGACTTCACTCAGCCTGAATAAATAGATTGCTTCCCACTGAGCGACGAGGTTGGCAGCGGCCTCCGTTTACCTTACGTTTCCGTCGTTTCGGTGTTTCCACTCGTCTTCGTTTGCAGTGGCGCGACGGTTTGGCCGATCCGGTGTTGTGGCTGTCTCTGCTTTTTCGGGTGGGTCGCGTTTCCAGTTTGTGCGGGGGGAGCAGGGAACCGGACCCCCTGTGGAAACTTATCAGTGTGGAAACAGCGTGAAGAGATTTGTGATTCGCGACCACCTGTTGACAGATCCTGAGAATACGTAAAATTTTCCTGCTGCCGGAGCGGATTCTGGACGGTGTAGGGGCCCTTCTGCTCGGGTCCCGTTACCGCCGCTGACCCTCGTTCTGATTGGCGTTGAGCTGCAGTTTCTCCGACGCGCGGTAGAAATTTTTTCTGTGGCGACAGCTTGTGCATAATTCTTCCCTCCTCCGCTCTGTGCAGCTTCGCTCCGATCCAGCGTGCGGTATAAATAACTACATGGATGGAGCAAATCTCAGCAAAAGCCCTGTGCTGTGGCGCATCAGCACTTTGAGGAGGGCCTGTCGGGGATTATTTGGTTCCCTTATCGTCTTGATCCCTGCTGATGTTGGGCGAGGCGCCCCAGCAGCCAGTTTTTATCTCGTATTTCGTTGCAGGCTGATGCATCGGCGGTCAGTTGGAGGTACAGACTCTCTAATTCAGAATTTAACAGGATAAAGCTGTACTCTGCGGCGCAGCATGACCCCTGGAAGTTGGAGGAACAGAAAAGGTCAACGAGTAAAGTGAGTTGTTAAGACAGAAGTCATCAGCTTCTATGCATCACAAATCTGGAAAACTGCAAAACAGCCGAAACACTGAGTTC
This sequence comes from Brachyrhaphis roseni, assembly GCA_903066815.1. Lineage (NCBI taxonomy): Eukaryota > Metazoa > Chordata > Actinopteri > Cyprinodontiformes > Poeciliidae > Brachyrhaphis > Brachyrhaphis roseni. The sequence goes on along the minus strand of CAEFZY010009627.1, from coordinate 11,627 downwards.
CCTTAGATAGAGGCTAAAAACCCTGACCTGATTAAACCTGATTAAAGTTGCTTTTGAACCACAATAAATGAAACGTTGACCAACTTATTTCATGTGTATCGATGATTTTGGTGATGACACTCATCAAAATGTAATGTTCGTTCCTGAGAGAAGCCTCCTCCGCAAACCCGACCTTCTTCAAATCAAACATTGATGTCAAATGTTTGTTTTTCAAGATGTTAGTAAAAGTTTCCTGAGGTCATAGAAGGTCAACCAGCCCCTCCAACATTTATTAAATCAAATCAATTTTGTGTCCATCAACTGTGCTGTGTTTGTGCTACTAAAATCTTCCTGCACAAACGTAGAATAAACATTTAACACCAGTTTTGTTTGATTCGGGTAATGGTTGGGCCAGTTGAACCTTTGGCCTTATAAACTTTCATTAAGTTTAAAAGGTCGCAAAGAAAAATTAAACATGTTAAATTGTTAGTACAGCAGTATTATGTAAATGTTTTAGCTTTACATCAGGATATAATGTTATTCCCTCATCAAAAATACACCTGGAGTGTTGCTTCGATTCTTTCATGCATGTTTTAGAAATCCTTTAATCTCCATGGCAACCATTCAGCTGGCTGTAACTCCTCAGAGCTACAGTTTCCAAGCTTCCGAGCTTCTGCCTCCCTCCCCCGTAACGTTCCCTCCCAGCTCCTTCAGACTAGCCAGCAGCAATTAGCAAACACCTGGTGGAACTGAGCATCTGCTGAGCTCGTTATAGGAGCAACATCTCAATAGGCAACACTGATTAAAAACATTATTAAATATGTTTCTATATGTTATATGGAGGTGCCATGTTGTGTTGACTTCCTGAAGGCAGAGTTTCAGAAAGAGCAGGAGTTTTTAAAGAGACAGGAGCCCAATTTCAAGATATTAAATTACAAAGTCAAATCTCTCTTGTCATATTTGATACATACAGCATTTTTGTTACAACCAAGGATAACATAGTTATTTAATGTGCTTGGAAAATAAGTAATGCTGCCTCTTAAAAATGTAAATTTATCAATACTGAAAATATCAAATTAAATCTACCAGTAAAATTTTCCGCCGATGGTTTGATTATACCTTGAGCGGCTCCATAAAGAATAGTGTGTCTGTTCCTAGAGTGGCCCATAAAACTGTTGATAATTAATATTGGGTGTTTATGTTTGCTCTTTCTAAATAACAGATTTGTGATGGTGCCTGTAAAGATCTTACTTCTTCTGATTGAATCTGAGTATTATTTTCTTTTTATCAGCTTATGATTTAAGCAAAGTTAATAGAAAAAAAACAATTGACAATTCTTAATCGTCTAAACAAACCATGCACATTCAAAACAGCATTGAAATGAAGTGGATTTCCACATAAAGTTTAAAAAATAAACAGTTTCTGTTTGCTGCCTTTGCTGCTGGTCTCCTTTACTGTTAGAAACTCTGGTTTTGTTGCCTCATCACTAGATCCTGTCGACGGCTGTGAATCTTCCTGCAGGGCAGCCCTGACTGGACACCGGGTGTTGGCTGCCTCAGCAGACATTATTCTGTTACGTTAGCCGCTTTTCTTCCTGAAAACAAATGCAGATCGTGCTGAGATGGCAGAGGTGTGATCAGTTCAAGTTTGTTTTTGTTTTTTTTTTTACTTTAGAAGGTGAAGAGGAAACACAAGTTCAGCCTTCAGGGAGATGATGGCTGTTATCACTTTTCTGTTTTAGTCCAAGCGTATGAAAAAGCCCTCGAGTGACATCTTTGGAAAAAGAAGCATAATCTTCTTTATCTACTAGCCATAGGCTCTGCCAGGACTCTGTAAGTGGCAGATTTTTTTTTTTTTTTTCTAATTCAAAGGAATAGCTGATAAAGAAAACGGAGTGAAAAGAAATTTGTGGCTGATTTCTGGTCACCAACTTTATGAAGCTCTGACCTGCCGGTGTTCTGATATTAGCCGACTCCAAAGTTAAAGATACTTATGTTTAGTTTATTATCCTGATTGGTGTGACCAGTCATCTTGTTGATCAAGAAATAAAAGAATGTAACAAGAATTTGGTGAGGAAACTTTAAGAAAATGATTTATTAAAAAAAGTGACTTCCAAGAGGCAATAGAGGCTAAAGTTCAACCTGCAGCTTTTATGTCTACAGCTTTTAATACAGAAGGAATTTTCCATCTATTACATATTTATTGAAATGAGAAATGCGGCAATCCCATATTAATATCTGTATCTACCTGATGTTGAAAGAAATTCTAGATCAGGAATCAGTAACGATGTGGCCGTTACATAAGAGCAGACCTATACAGTCTAGTTCTATGCTTTGTGTTTTATTATTTATTTTACGTTATATGTAGAATTCCTATTTGCTCTTTTTGAACCATCTGGAAGAATGTTTCTTTACATATTTGACCAAGATTGTGAAGCTACTGGTGTATTTAAGTTTTCTGTGCAGAGTTATAATATTAATATGTAATTCAGTACATTTATATCTGTGCTTAGAAGAAATACATTTTTTAAGTCAATTCAGCTGTTTTTCTGTATCGACCATCACAAAGTCTCAAATGTCGGTATTGGAAGTGAAAAAAGTGGATGGGTGCATCCCTAGTGGTTAAAACTGTTGCTGCCACTTTTAGAGAAAATAAATTACAAATAGCGACAACTTTTGCCCTAAAGACCAAAGGAAAAAAAAAAAACTACATTGACATCAGCAGCCGCCATGACGACTAGGTGTAATTTGTACGCAGGAGCCGCGGATGGATGAACATGAGATGAGGTGAGGCTCCTCCAGTCACGTGGCAGGAGGCGCCACTCGGCCTGCGGCGCCGAGGCCTTTCCACCTGAATGCTGAGAGAGCAGAGACAGGCCGGTTCGCCAGGCCCAGACATGAACACCAAGCATCCATGAAAACCTTTTGAAAATATATTTGTAGGGTTTTATTGGTCTTTCTCACAGCAGCCTCTGTTTGATTTGATCTGTGCAAGAACTCTCAGGCTTTAGAGACAATATTTTCAGGAGGATTTGTTTGCAGCACAGTGCTCTTAAACATGGAGGTCTGTTTCTTTGTTTTGTGACGTTTGCAAACTGTTGCAGTTTTGCACGTCCTTGTTTTTTTTTATACGTGTCCACAAATGGAGATATTCAGTAATTCTAAGTACTTCACAGGGAAATTAAAAAAAGGTAAAAAGTTGTACATAAAACACAGATGTATTGAAAATATTATTTAAAAAGTAACATTTTACTATATTTTCAGTTGCCTCTGATGTTTTATACATGAACCTGTACACTTATAATGTAAACTAGTGAAAATAGTTACATTTTCACTAGTTTAGTGAAACTAAACTATTAGTTTCACCAAACCCATGAAAGTACTTTAGTGAAATCAGCCTAGTTTCACTAGAAAGAAAACAATTAGTTTCTAATGGAGCTAATTATTTTTGATAAGCTAAAATAATAAGGTTTTTTTGCCCTATTTGACAAATAAAGCTATTACGTCAAAGTGTTTTAGAATAGTACAGGAACCACACCCACCTGTAATTTGCATTCATGAATACTTGAGATACCCTCTAAAACTATTTCCAGCTGCCTATTTTAATAGTTCAGACACTAACTATACTTTAACGTGTTAATACATATAGAGGAAAACGTTTTGGCACTACTGCAGAAGCTAGCATCTACAGGCTTCTCTCTGTGCTTCAGCCAATGGACTCAAAACAGATCAAGTTTATTCTGATTAAAAGGTCAAACGGTGTGAAAAAAGGTTGTCTTCTTATGAGGTCTGTAAATATCCAGTTTCAGTTGTATTATGGACAGACTTGGTGACATAAATATTTGTGAGAATTGAATGTTTAAGTGTCACTAGAATGGAGCCTTGAGGAACTCCACATATAATCTCTATGGCTAATGGGCCATACAATGTGGCCCATTAGCAGCAATACAAAGAAGTACTGCCAAGACAGACGTTTGCGATGCATCGACAGAAAAGCAAAGCAGAAAATGCTTTTCAATGATCTTTCCTGAAAAGAATTGGTTCTATATTGGTCTGTATTAGTGAGGCAGCCAGAAAGAAAGAAATAAGTTTTGTCAGTGCAGTTTTCAGGGCCTGAGTCTACAATAAAACAGAAAAATATTTTGTCTTGAAGAAGAGTAAATTTGAGTTTTCATGTCTTGCAGGAGCTGTCTGGTGGGTCCATTACTGATATGATCCTGAGAACCTGAAGTTTTTACCTTCTTCAGAGCTTTTCCATCCCGTCCTGAATCGCGCCCAGTTCCTCGATGGGTTCCCGTAGCCAGAGCTTCTTCCACAACCACCATCACCACCATCGCAGCTCCATGGTGCCCGCCACCGTGCCAAGGCTGCTGCCGGAGAGCGGGAGTCTGCTGGGGGGCATCGCTCAAATCACCCCAAACCTCTTCCTCAGTAGAGGCAACGTGGCGTCCAACCGCAGCCTGCTGCTGTCTAAGGGCATCACCTGTGTGGTCAACGCCACCATCGAGTTGCCCAACTTCAACTGGCCGCATATGGAGTACGTGAAGGTCCCCCTGGCAGACATGCCCCACTCTCCCATCTCCTTGTATTTCGACAGCGTGGCCGACAAGATCCACAGTGTGGGGCGCAAACGAGGAGCGGTGCTGGTGCACTGCGCGGCCGGGGTGAGCCGCTCAGCCTCACTGTGCCTGGCGTACCTCATGAAGTACCACCGCGTGTCTCTGGCCGAGGCCCACGCTTGGGTCAAGGCCCGCCGTCCCGTCATCAGGCCCAACGGCGGCTTCTGGCGCCAGCTGATCGAATACGAGAGGAAGCTGTTCGGCAGGAACTCTGTTAAGATGGTGCAGACGCCCTACGGGATCATACCCGATGTTTACGAGAGGGACCGCAGGACCCTCGCTCCTTACTGGGGCCTGTGAGCGTCTGCACTAGCCGTCCGTCCGCAGAGGGGGATAAAGGTGGAAAGCAAACCCCTTTTTTTTGTCCCACCTGAGCTGCAGGTTTAGGCCTGTTTTTGTCAGGTGAAGTGAGATGTGTGAGTGTAGATGTTTCTGAAGCATATTTACTGAAAAAGAACAGAGGAAATTTGATGGTGCTGCTGTCTAGTCTTTGAGTTGCGAGCAAAGCGACTGAAAGCCCGGAATCCGTCGAACCAGATGATCGTTGGGTAACATGGATGTTCTGGACTGAATGTCCAGAGCTCAGAGTGGTCGGATGGTACTGTGGTGTGTTTCCCGGTGTGTTTCCCACTTCCAGAGGAGACGAGCACTGTGAGGACGGGGGGGTGGTCCACGTGCTTGAGCCTCTGCAGTGCAGACAGTGATGTCCCTTTCCTGACGTGGTGTCATGTGGTGATATTGTGTCAGTTTCCCAGTAATATTTAATGTGAAGGGCAGCAGCATGCTCTGAATTCATGGTAGCATTAAAGAAAAGTGTGCAGAAAAATATCACAATGTATCGCTATGTGCTGAGGCTTACGGCGCACTTTATCCAAACATTCAAAGATGTTACATCTAGCTTTTTACGAAGGAGAAATGTGAAAACACGTAAGCTAGAAATGAAGGTTTAGTGAAAGCTCCTGTGTAACACAGGGTTGACTGTTCTGTCCTGTGACCACACTATGTTATTGTAGTGCTACTTGATGCTCTAATAAAAAGAATATCTGCTGCTTTACTTGGACCGGTAGCTTTGTGGTGAATATTTCTATCCAAAACGATCACATACATCTGTTTTTTGACTTCGTGCAACATACTACTGTGATAATATAAGCATAGATATGCGTGTCCTCATCCCTCAGGTCGTATGTTTTTGTCATCAGCCACTGGAATTTCAGGATGTACATTTTTTCAAAATGGCTGTCGTTTTTGAGTCTTTTACACCTGTCAAAAATGTTACTCATGTCTATTAATTGGATGAAGTTTTAGCCATATCATTTCAACTCTGGTCAGCCTATTCATACAACTTTAAAGTAACGACATGTAGCAAAATCAGAAACTGAGGATTTTACTCTTTGAGAGTCTCACACCAGAAAAGAGGAAGATGTGACAGACTGAGAGACGGTCGTCTTAATGAATAGCATTAGCTTCTGCTAATCCTTCAGTGTGTTTAACTGTTTGGTGTTAATGGAGCTAGGGTTTTAGTTTAGACAATTGTATTTAGTGAACCTAAATTTGACTGCGTCTCATTTGGACTCATTCTCAAAATTATGCATCATTTGAACAAATTTTCGACATTATGTCATGGGATGTGTGAATGCTTATGTGTACAAAATATTATTGAAAAGGATGTGTTGCAAAGAATATTATTTCCCATGTTGAAATAAATCTACATTAGGAGGAAACTTTAACCTGCCCTGAATTGGAAATAAAAATACACTGAATTACAAGGTTTTACAGAACGTTATAATTACATTATTTTAATAATAATGGGTCACTATGTAAAGTGGACCAGTCTGAGACATGAAACTCGAGGGCTGAAAATGAGTCCCATTCTGCTCACAATAGTGTAAAATTCAGTGGTTGGCTTTCACTCTGTTTTCTTGCTAAAACAAGATATTTTCCTCCTATCTAGAGCAAAACGCATGAGAATTATTGGCGTACCAAACAGAACCCGTCTCATCGCTTTTGACAATTTGTTCTGTAACTGGTTGAAATTGATGACACTGATTGGTGTGAAGGTATTTCTTTTGAATCACATTTCATTCATGGGCAAAACTACGGCCTCATAATGTAATTCCAAAGCATGTAATGTCTCATCGTCATTCTATTAAAACGGTAAAGCAGAGGTCGTGTCCTGCCAAGAAAACACCGTGCGACTATCGGTGAAATGTGAGATGGCTCTCGCTGCTGCTAAATGCATTCACAAGTTCATATGTTAAAGTACAAATACTGCGACCTTCATCGTTTGGAACAATGTGAAGTGACATCAGCTGGGATGATGGATGCAGCTCAACATGGGAGGAGCGTTGAAGAAAAGCCGTGATGGATTTGAGCCCGGGGCGGGGCACGACAACAACGTGAACCATCCAGAGCGACAAAGAGCAAAACAGAGTCATGAGTTGGAATGGCCCAGTCAAAGTCCAGACCGTAATCCAATAAATAATATGTTTTAATAAACAAGGAATATGACCTCAATTTCAAGAAAACAGATAGACAGACAGACAGACAGATAGATACTTTATTAAACCCATGTGGGAAAATATTTTGCTACAACAGGGAAATTGCTCACTGCGTTTGAACTATTCATTAAAATATGGGAACTCATTTCACTGTTTAGATGTCCAAGGCTGGTAGAAACAGTACATCACTACTACTGTAATTCCAGCAAAAACATATTTCTACAGTGTATAATTTTCCTTTTACTTTACAGTTATACACTACTTTAAGTGTGCATAAAACTTCTTGAAATTTGTGGTTGTATTGTGGCAAAGTATGTGAAAGTTCCAGGGGTTTGAATATGTATGAATTGCACTGTAAAACTGAGGAATGCTGCAGATATTTTCTTGGTGAATTAAACCCTTGAAGTGATTAAACCACTGAACCAGTAAGAGTAGATATTAGTATTAAATAATAGGGGCAGTATTGATTGTGCCTTTTTATAGTATAATCAAGTAACAAATCAGTTATATATAAATACTGTATATCTCAAACATGACCTAAAGAAATTTGACTTCATAATTTAGCGCCTTAAAATTGGGCTTCTATCTCTTTAAGAAGCTCCTGCACTTTCCAGCAGTCTCCAGCACATCATCACAACAATGCTCCTTCATGATGCTGTTGTTCTGACCACTGTCGGACTGAGAAGCAGTTCGTACGATGAGCTCAGTGGATGCGCAGTTCCACCAGGTGTTTGCTAATTGCTGCTGCTAGTCTCGAGGAGCTGAGTGAGGGAGGAGCGCTCTGTGAGGAAGACGCTTCGCTGGAGACTGCAGCTCCAAGGAGGAGCTTTGTGACAACTAGCGTTTAGGCATGCCCGAATGGTTGCCACGGGAGATTCAGGGACTTCTCAAACATGCATGAAAGAATCAGTGCAACACTCCTGGTATGTTCATAATAAGGGAAAAACATTATAACATGATATGATGTCACAAAAGTCAGTTTTACATGATAAGCTTTCACTGTTTAGGGATAGGTTTGAACATAAAACTTTACTTCTAATTCATATTTGAAGCCTTTTCCTGGAGTCATGAATGATCATCTATCTGAAAGCAGACAATGCTTTTGCTGTCTTACGCCTTCTTTTCAAACTCTGCTTGGAGGCGTCTCTGAGAGGTTTCCAGATGAACAGATTGCAGTTATTTCCCTCTCCAAGTGCCTCTCGATGCTCGAGCCGCACAGACGTTTCCCTCCCCATGAGAGGTCTTCATATGTCAAAGAAGCGTTCTGCCATTCATTTTTATTTGCTGCGGTTAAGAGAGCAGCTGGCGTAAATTGATGAATGTCATTCGTCTTGCGCCCACACTTCTGAGAGACCCCCTGAAGTCTCCGCAATGAATTCCATCGTCCACCGAGACGACGACCGTCTGATGGCGTCTACAGCGATGGTCCGAGTGATGGGTCCAAATTATACGCCGCAGACGTGTTTTTTGATTGCTCCCCCGCTCTTACCCCTTCCACTGCTTCTGGCAAGTAAACACATCTTTTAACCGGAAGATGAAATATTATCTTCTGTCATTCAAGCAGCAAAAAGAACCATTTGTGGGATCCTGAGCACCGGAGCGGGCCTGGACGTATCGCTGCAGGTGGAACAAATGAATGGAGTTTTTGAAGGCAAACACGAAGCATCTGAGCAATGGACCCTTAAAGGGTAAGACTCTCAGCTGAAAGGGTGGTCAACCTTGGGTCACAGCTGTTCTGCTTCCTGGGGTAGGTCACTCTGAGGCCTGTAAGCTGTTGGATGTTTCAGGCATACCAATGTTCACAACTGCAACTGTGAACTATCAGGAATTAAAATAAATAAATGAATAAAAACATCTTGGTTGTGAACAATATAGTTGAAATTTAACCAAGTTAGTCCAAGTGAACTCAACTTCTTGGGTCTGTGTATCGACCGGTCATTCAGTGATAGTCTGTCTCTTTCTCTCTAAGTTGCTTTGCAAGTCAAGTAGTCCTTTTACACATTGCCATGTCGGATTGCAGCTGAAAATTGATTTTTCTCGTTTTCAAAACTCTTCGTTCAACTTTCACAGAAAGAGAGCCAAAGGACAATTCAGCTTCATATTAAAAACGCTGCATATAGACAGTCAAGAGCTCAGCCTGGGCAACAAAAGACTGTTTATCTTAATGTGTTGACGTCAGTGTGTGCTTATTAGTGCATTCACACCAGTCCTGTTTAGTTCGCTTTAATTAAACTCTGGTTTCTTTGTCTCAAAAGTCCAGTTCACTTGGGGATGTGTGAATGCCTAATCGAACAATGATGCGAACCAAAAAAGCTAACTTCAGTCCGCCACCAAACCTAGGTCTTGGTTCAGTTAAAGTGAACTCTGGTGCAGTTTCAATGTGAATGCCAAGCAGTCCAGAGACCGCTCCAAAAGCAGGAAGCAGACTGTAGAGCAGGGCATTCTGGGTAAATACATCCAGAACAAACATGAGTCACTAGCCACAGAAATAGCGCATTGTTTTTGTTGTTTTTTTTTTTTACCAAAGACAAAAGAGAAATCCTACAACTGCTACAATCTGACGTCACTCGGTTTTTGTTTACATTTCACGAGGAAAGTTGTGCTCGGTGTCTCCTGTCTCGCTGTTTCCTTCAATGGTTCTAGGTGCAGCGCCACCACAGGTGAGGAGGGGAACTGGTTTTTCAAAGGTTAGTCTGACAATGCAGAGTGAAAGCGAAAATCTAACAAATGTTACAAATGTGGTTCCAAACTGAACTGAGCGTACCAGACTGTCAGGTCTGAAAACACCCTAAGAGTCTTCAGTCTTTGAATTTCTCCTGCCTATTTCAATAATAGGCCCCGTTATGAAACAGCTGTAGTGATTTTGCATTGGAAATTATAACCTTATTCAGAAAAGGAAAAGAACGGTAGAAAACAAAGCAGTATTTCATTGTCAAGACAATTATTGGAATAACATGCTTCATCTGCAGTGAAATATTAAACCACAGCTATCTGGCCTTTAATGATTCACTGTAATCAGCGGCAGCTACAGTACAACTCCCACCTCGCTCTGCCATAAATCCTGCAGTACAACTTTAACTAGACCACGCTGCTTAAATTTCACCCGCCCATGTTGTGGTTAGATGCTGACACCGATTTAGTCTCACTGCAACATATGCTTTAACTGTTTATTTGTGATTCACGGTGAGCATTTTTAAAATCTTTTATCCTCCGAACACTCGCAAACATTAAGGGAGCTGCTGCTGATGTGGCTGCCAGCAGCAGCCTCAATAACATTCCCCCGGGGGCAGATTTAAATCCTGTTAGTGCTTCATGTAATGGTAATGAAAATGCAGGATGGAAGCGGTTATGTAAAGGCTCCATAACTGAGCATATTTAGGTGGTATGAAAGAAGTGGAGGGAGATGGAGGAGGGGGAAAGGCAGCCTCGCAGCCGGCCGAGGCTCATCCTGAATGCGGCAGGCAGCAGCTTTGGCTTTGTAATGAAACGAGTCGTTGTTTCTCGGCGGGCGGCTGAATGAGTGTTTGTCTCCGTGGCGGAGCAGTGACTCATCGCTCCGTCGTCTCTCCTCCGCCTCGGTTGTCTCAGCTGATTGATTGAACGGCGTCGGACCGCGAGACATGAACTGTATTCAATTTTCACTCTGCGTCACAGAAGGGGAGAAGAGCGATGTTTGTGTCGTGGCTGGACGCGGCATTGTGAGGTTAAAAGTTCTCACCGGTTTCAGATTTACTGCTCAAATAATGGGTTAAGCTAATTCAAAGCTTTTTTTTCTTTTTTTTCCCACTGCTTCTTTTATTTTGATGGGACATAATTACCCCTTCGCCCACACCAACCCCGATGTTCAAATGTCAATTATTCTGTATTATTTATTCATAAAAGTCTTAATCAAACCAAATTTATCTACGGAGCCCCTTTTAGCAACAAGGCAGTTCAAAATGCTTTAAGAGCTTAATTATGAAACAAGCAACACACATTACATTTTGTGAAGTCATCAACATAATCAAGTAAATATACATTAAATTTGTTGATCAATGTTGCAAGCAGGTGGGTTTTTAGCTTTGACTTAAAGGAGGTCGGTGTTTCAGCAACGTTGCAGTTTTCTGGAAGTTTGTCCCACATTAGAGAAGAAGAGAAGCTGCATGTAGAAAGTATCAGATCTGTTTCTTTTTTCTTTTCGAAGTAGCTGTGATTGCTTCTCCTCCAGTGCGTCTTACTGACCATCTGTTAGCACAACCAGTGATGGCATAGTTACTTTGAAAAAGTAACTTTAATCAGATTACTGATTACTCCTTGAAAAAGTAACTTAGTTAGATTACTGATTACTTGATTTGGAAAGTAACTAAGTTACATTAAAAGTAACTTTTTAGTTACTTTCAGCAGCTGCTAACAACAACGCTCCGCCACCTGTGAAAGTTACATTGATCTTTCCCAATACTCAATTGTAAGTTATTTTATAATGGTAACGTCAACAATGTGTCTCCAGTCATAAGGTTGAACTGAAGAGGAGATTGTTTAATGGTTACAACAGT
>CAEFZY010009624.1:0-16975 GCA_903066815.1 Brachyrhaphis roseni | reverse complement strand
GTCCGGGTCTCGGTCTGTCGGGTTCCGTTGGTCCGGGTCTCGGTCTGTCGGGTTCCGTTGGTCCGGGTCTCGGTCTGTCGGGTTCCGTTAGTCCGGGTCTCGGTCTGTCGGGTTCCGTTAGTCCGGGTCTCGGTCTGTCGGGTTCCGTTAGTCCGATCTGTCGGGTCTCGGTCTGTCGGGTTCCGTTGGTCCGGGTCTCGGTCTGTCGGGTTCCGTTAGTCCGATCTGTCGGGTTCCGTTAGTCCGGGTCTCGGTCTGTCAGGTTCTGTTTGTCCGGGTCTCAGTCTGTCCGGTTCTGTTTCAGGATGCCGACCTTTCCAGAAACATGCCGGGGAAGGTGAAGGTGTCGGCACCGAACCTGCTGGCTGCCAAGAGGAAATGAAGCGGTTCCGGATCCTGGCCGCTCCGCTGAGGGATTAGGAGCTTTAATTGTAAAGATTGTACTGATTCTATTCACAAAAATATTAGAAATAAAATAAAAAATCTAAAGCCGACTGGATTTGTTTGTATTTTTCATTTTATTTGGATACAGTCTTGCATTACCTACAGTTACAGGTAATTTTGTGCAAACGAAGCCAAACTGACACAGCGGCGTTTCAGTGCAACGAGATCAGAGCCATTTTATTTACAGCTGTACAGACGGATCAGAACCAGCAGGTGGGTTCTCTCTGCTTCCTGACCGGATCGTCTCTCCAAGCAGAAATCTGCGAGAACTGACGCCAAATTACCTGAAACCAGGTAACCTGCTGCTAAATAATCCCAGCCTTTCTGCTCAGATTGGACATTTTTAGTGTTCAAACAAATTTAGAAACAGACCTCTAGATGTCATTATTTTACATTGGCATGAAGTTAATTTAAAGATTTACACACATCTCAGTGTTTTCTTAGGGTTCCTGTTCAGGTAGAGAAGGAAACGTTTCTGGACATCAACAGAGAATCTACTGAGTCAGCAGAAATCTCTAAACAAAGAAGCCAAAAAGCTCCCAGATTTGAATTTAAAGGGTTCTGGAAGCTTCTCCTCCAGATTTTTATATATGAAAGCAAAATATTCATTTGTACTTTCAGAGATTCAATAACCCAGAAGAAATGATGAATTTATGACTGCAGAGGAGTGCAACAAGGTATTGGCGCCACGATCAGAAAAATAATTAAGTTACAAGCAAAAAGTTGACATGAGAAAAGAATATGGAAATTCATACGAGAATAAAGTCATAATGTTACAAGATTTAAGTCATAAGATAAAAAAGTCAATGAGTCAAAATAATGAGAATAAAACTGTAATTGTATAACTTCAACATAAAAAATAAATTAAAATGAAGAATATTGAGCATCTTGTGAAGTTATACTTCGGTATCGGTTTTTACAAATGAAGAAAAAAGTTAATCTTTTATCAGTAGCAGAACTTTGAAACGACTGAAAACTAGAATCACAAACTGAACTGGACAACAAACCTTTTTCAACCGTTTTCTAGCAATTTTACGACTTTCTTCTGGTAAGCTTATAACTTAACCCTCATACTTAAAAAAATAAATAAATCTCTGTCTGGCCCCAATAGTCAGCTGCATGTGGTCTTACTCCACATGCAGACATTTTTTCTAGACGATTTTGGTCGAATGACAAGCTGACCTCAGGACCAGATCTGAACTTTAAACCAGTTTGTTTTTTCCTCTCCTCACCTTTAAACATCTGTTTTTCAGCTGCAGCAGTCTGAGGCCAGCTGTTGCCGGGCAGAAAAGCAGGTTGATTCTGAGGGACATCCTGATTGGTCGGCCTTGTGGTCAGCCCGTTTTTGAAAGTTCTGGTGAGATTCCAGATGTTCTGGTGAGATTCCTGATGTTCTGGTGAGATTCCTGATGTTCTGGTGAGATTCCTGATGTTCTGGTGAGATTCCAGATGTTCTGGTGAGATTCCAGATGTTCTGGTGAGATTCCAGATGTTCTGGTGAGATTCCTGATGTTCTGGTGAGATTCCTGATGTTCTGGTGAGATTCCTGATGTTCTGGTGAGATTCCTGATGTTCTCCTGGCTGTGCAGGGAAATAACTGGGCGCATCATCAGAAATAGAAAACTGTTTCTTTCTTCTTGTCATTTTAATTCATGTTTTCACACGTTAGCGCTCCGGGCAGAGCTAGCTGGTGGGCTCTGCCCGGTTCTAGGAGCCCAGAGTGTTGACCCGGGACATCCTCTGCTTCAGGCTGTGCAGCAGGTGTTTGGGCAGGCAATCCCAGTGAGAGGACAGCCGCTCCCGGTGCTGTAGAACCGCCTCCATACAGAACCTGAGGAGCACAGGTCCGTTAGTGGCTAAAAGAAGCCCACTTCCTGCTGCTTCAAAGCTGCAACTTTTATAAAAATTGTTTTTACACATTAGGTGAAACTGTTACAGTATCGAATGAGACAGAAAAACTGTATCTCCTCTGCCGACTCCCAGTGTTAACTAGAAACAACCAATCGGAGCCAGGAGGCGGGTCTTAGTGCTGTCAATCATAAAGCCTGTTATGAAAGTTAATGCTAGTTAGCATGGCCGCCAATAGCAGTTTTCCTGTAAGGATGAGTTGACTCTCTGCCATTAACACATTTTGCAGCGTGTTTATGAGGTTGATTGACAGCGCTAAGCGCCGCCTGCTGGCTCTGATTGGTTGTTTGCAAAAAAATTTCATTTCATAATTTAATGCCTTGAAATTGGGCCTCTGTCTCTTTAAAAAAATCCTGCTCTTTCAGAAACTCATCATCAAAACTTTTTTACTAGTGTTGCTCTGAGAAGTGGCTCCTATTAGGAGCTCAGCAATGTTTGCTAATTGCTACTGGCTAGTCTGCAGGAGCAGAGTGGGGGAGGGCTGCTCTGACAGGCAGAAGCAGCAGCTCATAGGAGGAGCTGTGTCTCGATGGCAGGGCTAGGTACCACCAGGCATTTTGAACAGCTGAATGGTTGCCATGGTAATTAAATAATTTCTCAAACATGCATGAAAGAATCAAGGCAAAAGTCATAGATGAGGAAATAAAGTTAAAACGTAATCAAAAGTTAAAATAAGTTGATTTTACTTCATACCGTCCCTTTAACAAAAATGTGAAAACCATATTTTCATACAAGTTTCTTCCTGAAGCTTTAAACACTCACCTGACTAACGATTTGGGCTGGACGTTAAAAATCAGCAGCTCGTTGCTGTGAGCCTGTCGGAGGAGGAAAACAGGATGAGACAGTCTGAAACAGGAAGTGGTCATAACCTGGAGGTTTTTCAGCTTACAGCTCTCTGATGAGACAGCAGGTTGTTGGCGCAGCCTCCGAACACGAACACCTCGCCGTCCGGCCCGGAGCACGCCGTGTGCCACAACCTGCAACGAAGAGAGAGCGAGAGAGAGGCGTTCAGCAGAGAGAGGCGTTCGGCAGAGAGAGGCGGCGTTCGGCAGAGAGAGGCGGCGTTCGGCAGAGAGAGGCGGCGTTCGGCAGAGAGAGGCGGCGTTCGGCAGAGAGAGCCGGCGTTCGGCAGAGAGAGCCGGCGTTCGGCAGAGAGAGCCGGCGTTCGGCAGAGAGAGGCGGCGTTCGGCAGAGAGAGGCGGCGTTCGGCAGGACAGGATTCTTACCTGGGGCTCTGCGTGTAGCTGTGCTTAAACGGCTTCCAGTCGTTCCTACTGACGCAGTATAGCCACGCGTCACCTGGAGGAGAGGTGCAGCGTTTCAGAATGACTTCCTGTTCAAACGATCACTCAGCCTGGGAATCCAAATACAAAACTCACTGAGTGTTTCTCTCTCTGTGGTGAAACCTCCAAACAAGAAGATGTGATCTGCTGAAACTGGAGTGAAGGAATGCCAGGACCGACCCACAGGATGCTGAGGAACGCTCCTGCAGAAACATGAATAATTGGCAAAACGTGGCAATTTTTTTATCCTATTAATAGATTAATCGATAACTAAAATAATCACTAGTTATCACAGTCCAGGTTCAAACTTACATTTCATGCCACTCCCATGTGTCCAGGTTGATGTAGTACAAATCATTCAGTCTGTAATTCTGGAGAAGAACAATAAAAGTGTTTGGGAGGATTGGCGCAAAATATATTGAATGTTTACATTTCTGTAACTCAATTTGACTATTTTTATATAATTAATTCAAAAAATCCCAGTAAACCTTCAGCTCAGACTGTTTAAATGGCTCATCTGAAGGATTTATGATCTTAACAGTATATTACTGTAATAAAAGTGTTGGATAAATAAAGTCAGAAATCAAACAGACTCTGGACAGAGCAGAGCAGAGCTCACCTTGAATCGCCCTCCAAACACGTAGCCTCTGTTTCCCACAGTGGCACACGCGTGAGCTGCTCTGGGGGACGGCGTGTTCCCCTGAAACACACCGACAGGAACACTCAGAACCTCCCAGAACCACCCAGAACCACTCAGAACCTCCCAGATGGGGATGAAACTCTCTGACCAACCGGGTCGACATCGATGCTCTGGTCTATATAAATAAATCTCATAATTTTTTCTTTCTTTCTTACGCTTTATTATTTTTTCTTGATTCTTTTTCTCTTTATTTTTCATTCATTCATTTTCCTTTATTCATTTATTCTACCTCTACAGCTGTCACTGCAGATGCATCGTTCATCCCCAGTTTGCATTAATGCCCAGAAGGTGGCGCTGCTGCGCGTCTTCACCTGAGTGATGGGTTGACTCCATGCTGAAGTGTCCAGGTCCAGGACATGGATGTGGTTGTTCCAGCCTCGTTCAGGACTGTCCCACTGATGCACAAAATAAAAATAAATATAAATACGTCAACATAAGACCCTCTGGAAAAGGAGAATCTTATCTTCTACATTTGATGCTGTTATTTGTTTACAGACCATAAGAGAAGACGTTTCATCGGTCTCGAAAGTCCCTCGATGAGATCCCTGCGGAGTGTAGCCGTACCCACCGAAGAAAATCAGTCTGCAAATATAAAAGATAAAGAAATCAGATCATCCAGGAGAAACAAACCCGATAACACGGCCAGGGGAAGGAAGACGTCACCTGTTCTTGTGGACCCAGCATCCCAGCTTGTCCTTGGAGGACGGAGGAAGTCCTTTCAGGTCCCTCATTTCCTCCCACACCAGGCTGGGCGCCCTCAGAGGCAGACGGTAGATCTGGAAGGAAAACAGGACGGTGCTGCATTTAAACACTCAGCAAGGCTTTTCATGACAACACATTTTGGCCCAGAAGTTACTGCGATAAATGATAATATTCTTCTCAGGCCATTTTGAGAAATATAATAGTACTGGCATAATAATGTAGGTGCACCCTCTTAGAGATTAATCCCCTTTCATATTTAACAAACATTTAACAATGGCACTGAGAGACATTTTAAATCTAAACCAAACAACAAACAAAATGAAATCTCTGCAAGTCAAACGATCCTCCAAAAAGCGTAAGGTAAGCTTGAGACCAAAGCGCCAGACTGAAGGCTGTCATCATCCAGTTTTAACTTATCCTGGGATAAATTGATGAATTGTTCTCTCAGCATACCCTGTTTGTGTTTCCTCTGGCATGATGCCCCCCGAACAGGTAGAGAACCCCATCCAGACACGTCCCGCAGCTGCCGGACATGGACGTGTGCAGGTTCCCTCCGGCGACATGCTTCATCCTGCAGACATGTGCAACCGTCTTTATGATGTTTTAACTGCAGCATGCATAGAAATGACGGCAGGAAGTCCACCGTTTATTTCCTCACCAAACTCCTGACTCCATGTTGTAGGTCCACACCTCATTTCTGGGCAGGTATAAATCAGAGAATCCATGATTTTGGCCATTCTTGTTTAAAAAAACAAAAGAGAATATGATTTAGAAAACTAAAATAATGACTGAAAGTCTGACTACGTGGTTCAGCTCCTACCTTGTATCCGCCCCACACATACATGATATTTCTATCAACGACAGCGATGTGGCCGCTGCGCTCTGCCGGAGTGTCCAGCTCAAAAGACTCTGGCGCCTCCTCGTCGTCCTCGTCCACCGGCTGATCTTCCTCGTCCACCCTGTCCACCACCCTAAAAAGCCTCCTGCCACCCCAAATAGCCTCGTCCTCTCCGTCATTGCCATCTCTGGCCGGCAGATTTCCTGCGTCGTCCTCCATGCCTGCCTCCCTCTCTGCCATGTCAGCGTCTCCCTATAATCACTTACAATTACTTGAGTTGTTTTTTTGGGAAAAATATACTTTTTCCTGCACTGTATCTTTTAATATAATGAAGTATAGCTCATTTTACTTGAGCAGAAGTTTTGGATTTCTACCCATAGAGTAACTTTACTGAATGAAAAAATGCAGGAGACATCTTGTTTTTATACAAGCTTTGCTGTTATTTTCTATCTGCTGAATAACTTCAAGATAAATATATAGTAAATATTATATTTTGTCACTGGAAGCACTTTACTCTGTTCTAACATACAGTAAATATTGGTTTAATGAGATTTATGGTGAAATAGCAGAATTTGCACATAACTATATTTTTGTCTGTCTGATAACTGAATTTTTTAATATTAAATCAGACATTCATACTTTTTTATCAAATACTTTTTTGCTGTTGAGTAATTTCTTAGTCAGCTACTTCTTACTTTTACCAGAGTAAAAATATATCATACTGTTGTATAATTTTGGGATATGCTACCCACAAATTTCTATAAACAGAGAACCTTGTTACAGTGTATTAAAAATCCTACATCATTAGAAAATATGGTACCTTCTCCCAGAAAACAGAAAATGAGTCATGATTGGGTCAGAATTAAAACATAAAGCCAAATCAACTCAAAATTGTTAAACTTGATAGAAAAACAACCTCATTTAGAGATTTTGCAAGGAGGTAGTGTAGATTTTTTACACTACATTGTAGTGTATACAATGTAGTGTATACACAATGTATACACTACATTGTGTATACACTACATTGTGTATACACTACATTGTGTAGTGTATACACTATACATTATAATTATAATGTATAATTATACAATAATTATACATTATTGTATAATAATGTAGTGTATACACTACATTATTATACAATGTAGTGTATGCACTACATTGTTTACACACTACATACAATGTAGTTTGGGGCGCACATACTCATGTTAACATTTGTAATGTTCATATATTTTCTGTGAGAACATGTTGCTTAAACAAGATGGATTTATTTGACTAATGAACCAGACGTTGTTAGGGGCTAGCTAACAGCAGCTACACTAACAGCTGACCCACTTTAAAGGCTTAAATATTCAGAGTGTAAAACCCGCTTTAGCTTTAGCTGCTGGTAAACGAAATAACATAAGCGTAAAAACTGACCTTAGTAGTTTGGACTGTTATTCTTAACGACTTTGAAAGACAGAGCAATAAATCAAGTGACAGCCGTTTGTCATGTTCGGTCCAAGTTCCAGAACATTTCGATAAATTAGCACCGAGCTAAGCTAATGTTAGCCGTGTCTGTGTTGGTTTTTGACCCAGTATGTGACAGGCCTGCTCCAGCTGTAAACGCATTAAACACAAACTTACCTTAAAGGTTGTATCTTATCTGAAATACTCAAAACAATCCCCAATTTCTGAGCTTATAATCAGACCGGATGTAACCCACTTTACAAGCGGAAACGAGCTGCAGATCCTTGTCGCAAATTCTCGGAGTTACAAAGAAGTTCAGAACATCTAGAAAAATCTTAACGTTTTGGTGCTTTTAAAAGTCTTTTCTTTTTTTTGTGAGTTGTCGTATAACATCCAAAAATAAGAGTTAGTGGAAAAGGCATGCAAAAGGAATTAAGCATCAAGGTGATTACAAGAGCGATTCTTTCAAAATAAAAGTAAAGTCGAGTCAAATAAGATAAATTAAGATAATTTGTCTTATTTAATTTATTTTAAATAAGATAAATTATTTATTTTTAATTTATAGTTCTTAAACAATAAACAAGGCAGTACATAAGCATCTGTACAGGAGAGGTTAACTCGACTCTAAAGTCCCATACGACCACATATGACATGAGAATACACACACGGCAGGAATAAACAAATACATATCTAGCAGAAATAACCAAAATCACATAACAGTTTAAAAACTACATTATCGCGATACATTTGATGAGGATGATAATGTAAAGAAAACTTACAGGAAGGGTTAATAGGACAGTAAACTTTGCACAAATAAGAAACTTTACTTTAGATGAATCTCCTGGCTCTCTTTAAGTTCACAATAGAAATTTCTCACAAGTGAGAAAAGAATTAATTAGATTAAATGTGATTTTCTCAAACCTTGTTGCTTAAACAATATGTAGTAAAATTCTCATACAAACGAGTGTTAGAATAAAAAGGATTCTGATCATTTTAAGTTTAGTGAATAAAACTTTTATTTAGACATAACAAACATATAAAAATCAGGTATTTGATTACTAGCCAAATTCAAAATGCATTATTATTATTTTACAAGTGGAATATACAAAGGCTTGGAAACAGGCAAGTTCAGGATTTTCTTTAAAGTCCTTGAAGTTTGCTGTGAAGACAAAAATATAAAGTTATGAACACGAGTTTGAAACCAGCAGCAGTAAGGATTAAAGTCAAAAACTACAACAACGTGTCCCACCTGTCTTCAACGGTTCTGTTGGATGGGTAGTACACCTTGAACGTGAAACCGCTTCTAGGAAACGAGCCCTGGAGGAAAGACGAAGCAGTTAAAATTAAAACATCTTTTAAAGAATAGAGGCAAACTTCTCGTTTTAGTCTTTTGGTACCGGGTTGAGACACAGGCAGTCGTTGCTGGAGATGGAGAACGGGTCGTACTTGTCCGCGAACACGATGACGTCGGGCACGGGGTAGACCCGCAGGGAGTAGTCATAGGCCCAGAAAACCGGACTGACGTAGAGAGGAAGAGGAGTCAGGTGGCCCTGGGACAGGACAGTCTTCACAAACTGGAGAGGAAGAGGAGGAAGAGGATGTTTCAGTGGAAATGGAACCAACATGGAGGAGCTTCTACAGCAACACCTTACCTTTTCATTTATAAAGTTGAGTGTATTTTATTGTGATTTTAAGTGACAGAACAGCATAAAGTAGTAGAAGTTAAATTATTTATGGTTATAAAATCTGAAAAGTGTGGCATATATTTGTATTCAGCCCCCCTGACTCAGTAGTTTGCAGAAGTTACAGCTCTCTTCCAGACGACTTTAGGTTCATACACGAGGCTTTCTGTCACACAGGCCGTCATCCACACAGAGGACATCACTCTTTTAGTAAACGGCCTTTTTTGAGTCTGTTTGCTCCAGTTAACGATTAATCAATTACTATCTGATTAATCATTTCAGCACCAAAACAATCAGCTTTTAAAATGCGTCCCAGAGTGGAAAAACTTCAAAACAAACATTTCTATACGTCACTCTCACAAGTAACAAACATGGCGCCCCATAGTGCTTTTTCATGCTTTGGCAATGTTACAGTGCCACCTACTGGCCTGGAATACTTACTGCACTACTTATGAAAATTTACCATTAGTGTCTTTGTGGACAGTCTGAATTTTTACTCTTTTCTAATTAGGTTACTTCTTAAAAACAGTTTTATTGAGTTTTTATTTGTAAAAAAATATATAAAAACCCATGCAGCATTTGTGATTTATGCTCCATTGTTGGTTTTCATGTGACAAAATGTGAAAAGGCTTGAGTGGTGTGAATATTTTGGTTCTGTATTTGCCTCTGATCCCTCAGACAAAATAAACTCACATGATTTGGGATGTCGAGGTTACTGTTGGGCAGCCGGACACAGTTCCTGCACATCTTGTTGACCAGATCTTCTCTCATGATGACGATCTCTTGGCTGCAGTATTGAATCCTGACCAGATCACATTTTTACAGTCACTTCTTGCAAAACAAGCAGAGACCCTCCAGGTGATGTTTGTTCACCTGCATGGGTTGGTTGTAAACACGGAGCCAGGCACCCTGTGCTGGAAGTCCTGTGTGATGTGATCTGCCAGCGGCGGCCTGAGAGAAACACGGTTCAGTTCAGCAGCTTCCAGCTCAGAGGAACACAGGTGATCAGACTGGAGGCGTACCTGGGCAGGATGGTGCCGGGGCCGGGGTCCTCCGGGCCAGGAACAAACACAAAGCGACTGCTACACGTTCAGAAAAACATTTAACATTAATGACCCGATTCAGACGCATAACCCAGGCTGATCTGTGAGAGCTGAAGGCCCTACCTGCTATGAATGCTGGGATACGAACAGATGATGTCAGCCAGGGTCTTTAATGATTCTACAAAAACACGTTGCAGGTAAAAAATGCTCAAAAATCAGTCAAAACCAAATAATAGATGGTTCAATCTATTAACCGAACAATTAATTGATTCAATTTTTCCATAAACTTAATTCTTGGTCAAATTTTACAACAGTTTAAAGGTCCAGACTAAGATTTTTATTATTTCTTTAATTTCAGGTATAGTCTTATTATTGCAACTTTATTCTGGTAATTTTAGAACATTATTATCCTAATATTACAATTTATGAATATTACAACTTTCTCATAATATTAAAACTTTACTTTCATAATATTGTGACTTTACTCTTGTAATATTACGACTGTGCTGATTTTATTACAACTTTGTCATTAAATTTCCACTTTATTCTCAGAATATTACAACTATTCTGGTTTAATTACGACTATTGTCATTATGTTAAGACTTTTTTCTCGTAATGTTACGTCTTTACGCTTGTAATTTTCTGAATTCATTCTTGAAATTATTTTTTTTCTTAAGCTATCCCTAAAAGTCCGTTACCATACTATTGAAATATATTTTATAATATACAAGCCCTTACCTCTGAGGGATTTAATCTGAGTTTTTCCATAAGGAGCAGAAGAAAAGTTTCCACAAAAGATGAAGCAGGTTGGAGGCAGAGCAGCATATCCTGTTAGAGAAAGAGCAAGACGATAACACGGCTCCCATTCTGTGGTGAATGTGAGAAGCTGCAGAATCAGACCTGAGAACATGACGTTGAGCTTCTCCATCACTTCCACGCTGTCCAGCCAGACGTCAGAGACGATCACAAACATGGCGTCTTCGTTCTCCTCCTCCAGCTGCTTCAGCTTGGACGACGCTTTAACCGAGGTGGAGGACGGACCGCCGAAGAAGTTTATGTTGCCGTAGTACGCCCTGAATTTAGAGCAAACATCAGCAGACTCTGAGAAGAAGAGACTAAGAGGTGTAAGAAAACTTTAAACGTCCAGCTGCACCGACCTTGTAGAAGACGAAGATTCTGTTGGTGGGAATCCAAAGCCGTTAACGTGGAACACCGAGTCTTCGTACCAACCTGAAACAGAGACGAGACAATTCCTCAATGCTGCACAGTTACTCTTAATCCTGCTTGATTTTCTAACATTTTTCTTTCCTTTCCAAAGAATAAACATGAAACATATTCATAGTGCCTGATGAAATTCCAGTAGAGGTTTACAAATACTTCCACTAACTACCATGTTGGTATAGCGCTTTAGCATTTAGCTTCCGCTACAGCATTTAGCTTCCGCTACAGCGCTTTAGCATTTAGCTCCCGCTATAGCGCTTTAGCATTTAGCTTCCGCTGCAGCGCTTTAGCATTTAGCTTCTGTTACAGCGCTTTAGCATTTAGCTTCTGTTACAGCGCTTTAGCATTTAGCTTCCGCTACAGCATTTAGCATTTAGCTTCTGCTACAGCGCTTTAGCATTTAGCTTCCGCTGTAGCGCTTTAACATCACCTTCAGCTCAATACTGTGTTAACTAATGTTGAGCATTTCCACTGTAGGCTTAGTGCAGTTAACCTTTAGCTAGCTGTGCTCACAATGAGGATAATTCTGGCTGAATGTTTGACGTCTCATTCATGGTTTTCATATAGAATCCATACATTATCACACAAACTTAAAGTTAGCTGGTTTCATCCATTCCAGAACCAGTTTGGGAGCGAGCTTTGTCCTGTTGGAAACCAGATGGACCTAAAAAACTACTTCCTCGTTATTCCACCCATACATCTGTAACTGTTACATATCCATCCACTCAGCATGATGCTGCCACTGCCATGCTTATGAAGCATCTTTCAACACATTTTCTTCAATATCCAGGTTTATTTTTAGGACTACAGGTGTAGAAATAATGTAAAATGAATCTTACCTTCTACCAGCACAAAGCAGGACTCTGTGTACAGACCATTATGAAACTGGTAAATCAGCAGCTAAGGAAAAAATCCACCTGATGCCGTGTAAAATATTAAATCTGTAGGCAAACTGAAATTGATCAAAGGATATTGCTTTGGACATGTCCAGCTGTACTGTCCCACTCGGGTCCTCCAGGTAAAATTTACCCTTTAAAAGAACACAGATGAATTTAAATGTTCCTCAATGTTTTTAAAGCAACTTTTAATCCAGTGTAGAAGGAGGAAGAAGTCAGAAAGTTTAGACTCTCCCGCAGCTCACCTCTTTCAGCTGCGTGATCATTCCCAGTACGATCACCTCTCCCAGTTTAGCTGTGCTGCCGAGCAACGCTTCTATCGTCCTCAGCTGCAGAAATCAACTAAAGCGTTGTGAATTAAGGCTGAGAATCATTTTTATCTTATCCAGATTAATGTATATTCTGCACCTGAAACTTGTTTTGACCTTCCACCACAGCAGCTCCGATGGCCGGCGGCGTGAACAGCTCATGGCGATGCGTACGCTTAAAAACAACAACAAAAAAAACACATTTAGGTTAAAACAACAAACAGCAGAGTTACCTTTATGACTAGGATGTTACTGACCTGCTGTAAGATGGTGTAGCGCTCCCTGAAGAGCTCAGCTTTATCTCTGGCCAAACCGCACAGACCAGGCACCGGGTGGCTCGTCATGCTGATCCTGCACAACAGAAACAGAGGAAGAGCTTTTTCTCTCGCAGCAGCAACACAAAACAAGCTGAGGTGATGCAGCTGAAAAACTCACGGTACAAATTTCTTCCTCTCCACACTGTAAATGAATCTGGGAACGTCAAAAGCTCCGATGATGTTGAACACGTTGTCTCTAAGAGGAAAAGGTCGGTCATGTGAGCAACAGAGCTGAGCGACATTACGAGCACAGGATATCAAAAATAAATATTCTAAAAGGTTTTCTACCACGACAGAAATAAAAATGGGAATCATCTGCGTTTTTATCACAGTAACTCAGGGCTTGTGTTGATTTATTGAAATGATTTTACAACAAACTACTGTTTTGATTTTAATAAACAAGCTAAAGTTTCTCATTTGTACAGAGTCAAGTATTTACATGTCTTCCACCTTTCAGTGGTGCCTGGATAAATGTCCCTGGTAGCTTCTGACATCGCTCTAATGATATGTCGGCTTTTAAGCATAATTAAAACATTTTAACTAGTGCTTGGACTCGATTAAAGTTTCTAAATGAGTTAGTTTTAGGGTCTGTAATTAATTTTAATCAAAAACTTTATAGAAACAAAATAAGTAACATTTTCAATTCCCTTTTTATGCTAACCTATTGAATAAGTAGACATATGAGCTATAATTTGTTATATACTTTGAATGGCTTTAGCATTTAAACTTAACTCAAGTATAAAGCCTTAGCATTAGCTAATGCTAAGTACCATGTTGGCATGGCTTCTTAGTGTTAGCAGAAAGAATGTTTACGATTGAAGAGTTAGCGTTAGCATAGCTAACGTTGTAGTTATCAGTGTTGATAATAAATCTGATTATATCAGGCCAAGGATGAACATATAAAAACTTCTGATCGACACTGCACTACCAATAAAAAATATCTATATAATTATGAGTATTAGCTGAAATGATCTTGTCAGAAAAGAAATGAACCAAAACATTGATAGATTCATTGACCTGACTGAGGAAACTCACATGGTGTCATCCCTGGCCTGAGTGCAGTCCTGAACGGCGCTCTCCACCACAGACAGCTCGATCATGTTAGAGGACACTGCATGAAGACACAGCAAGGTCAGGAACACGAAGGACGCTCATCTTCATCGTCATCATCAGTTTAAACTCACATGGCTGCTTCTCCACTGCGTCCAGAACCTTTTCAACAACATCATCCAGTTCAGAGGAATCCACCGACTCCAGAACCTCCACCAGGTACCTGCTGGCTTCACTGAAATACAAACAGCAGAAACATTAATAATGATATAAAACAGAATAGATATATACATAGTATATAATAACCAATATATAATCACAGGTTTTTTCATCTTTCTTTTATCTTTAGTTACTTTTGAGACATTTTGTGTTATTTTGATATAATCCTCTTCAAATGCTTTTTTCCAACTCTATGTACAGTTTTAATATATTTAGTATATGGAAATTAGCTATTTTTCTAAATTTGATATATTTATGACAATATTGTATGCTCATTAATATGAAAACTGAAAGTTTGCTTTATTTTTTAAAAAAAAGAAAAATGTTTTTTGAATAAATTATAACATGAGCCAAATGTTAATTTGTATTCAAAAAGTCTATAGAGATATATTCCAAACCCCTATTTCTGTTAATTTTTATCATTTTTCTCCTCAGCCCAGAAAATGAGCTTTTGACGCCTCTTAGGTTCTGGATTGTCTTAATTCAAGAAATGTGAAGCTCATGCAACTTTTTCTTCCAGTTTTTCCTTCCACTAATTTTCCCACTGATATGCTAGGACGTCCAGTCAGCAACTGACTATCAGCCATAACTTTATGTTTCGGTATTAAAATCATTTCTAAACGGTCTGGTATAAGATAAAACATTTTAGAGAAACTGTATTAATGAATTTGCAGCCTTTAAAGTGACAGAAACACTAAGAGCTTCTAAACATCGAGGCTCATTAGTGATTCTATTTATTTTCAGATAAAAAAACAAAATAATCTTCAATGAGTAATGAATACATACGGTCGAAGAATAAGGCCTCTCATCTTGAAGCCGGTGGAAACCTTCGTCTTTATTTTCTGAGAAACATCCATTATTCTTCGTCTCACAGCTCAACTTTGGCGCTAAATGACAACTTCCGCATACATTCCGTCACTTCCGTACAAATTCCGCTATTTCCTCTACAGCAATCGATGCCAAAATAAAAGCGAGGAAACGGAAAAAAGATTTGGAACCGTAATGGATGAAAATATAAAGCTTTCTCCCGCCTGTGCTACATTATAAATCATTTTCTGTATTCAGTGAACAAATCAAACGACACAGCACACGTTCCAGAAAAGTAGAAACAGGCGGCATGGCTCCCTACCCCGGGCGGCATGAACTATGGGGCGCACAAGTACTGGGAATAATGTCAAATTTAAGTTGCCAAAATGTTTTTAGTTGTTTATTTGCATGTTCATGTACTTTAAGTCATGTGCTGCAAGAAATGATTGACGCAGAATGCAATTATCTAACGTAGAATGCTGAATCTGATTTGTAGCATTCACTTTAAAGGGATACAGTGAGCCTAAAACCCAATTTTAAAACACTTATTTTAAAACACTTATAACCAAATATAACCTTAATATGCAATAACACATAGTGGAAATCATCTGGCCTTACTCCAGAAGCTAACATTGATTGTCTTTCTTATCTCTGCTGTTGGGGCTCAGCCAATCAAAGCCAAGAAAAAAAAAAAAAAATTTATGCTCGGTGAAAGCATATCTAAATTAATTTACATATAATTTGGACCTAAGTTATGTGGAAAACTCTTAAATAACTGCAAATAGGTGGCGGGTTCACTGTATTCCATTTTTTTAATTAATCTGGATTGCATGTAATTGTCTGTTGAGCAAAGTATATAAAAAATAAATAAACTTCCTTACCTTATTTGAAATACAATAAATACTTATATTTATCTAAATGTCTAAATCAATGCTGCAAACACTTCTTCAAACAGCTTTTCTACTTACACACAACTAATCAACTAAACGGCCCTCAGAGAGGTCAAAGTTTACTGGGAAAGTTATTATTAAGGAACAAAATGTTTTGCTTTCAAAAGATTTATTGTATCGACACGGCAGACTTTAAATAAACTCAGAAAGATGAGCACATGCTGTTTTTTGCTTGTTGTCGGTCTGGGTTGAGGGAAATAAATAGGTTTCCACTTTGACCCTCAATATGTGACCTTCATCCGTCCTTTGATCATGGTTAACTATTGGGAGAGGTAACTGTAAAAGTTGCATTTTCATTCATTTAAGACTGTATTATTACACATGAATAACAATTATATTGAGAATGAATTAAAAATGTAAAGTTTAAAGTATACATATATCACTGTGTGTATAAACAAACTGAATTAAAGGAATTAAGAGGCTTTGGGGAGATTTTATTATGCTGACAGTAGAGGACCGGAAGTTGTCTTTTATTTTGTAGTAGTATTTACACAGCTGGTGGTGGAGACGATGAACTTGTTGTTGTTGCGTCTCTGGAGCAAAATGCTGAAATTAACAGCATGAGAAAAAGTAACCCTGCAGCTGGACACGAACTGTAACCTGGGAGTATTTTAAAAATGCGTTGCTTCTCTTTCGCAAGTTTGTAAATATGTTTTTCATTTAAAATAAACGTTTCTTCCCTTTCTCTGCTGGACTGACAGGACGGAGGATGGACCCCGCCTTTGAGCGGCACTGCTCGGAGCTGGTGGCCCGGGAAAGGAGCGGACACACGGCGGTGGTGCTGGACAGCCTGCTGTATGTGTGGGGCGGCTACATGGTGAGCGAAATACACAAAAACGTCACCAGATCCACGGAAATCTGCACGAAGAGCATCACTCCTGTACTGCGCTTAGCTACAGCTGTCATTTCGTGTCTTTGTAGTTTTTGGTCGTTTCGTACCCGACCTGCAGCAGGACGTTTTATTCCTACCACCGATTCCTACCCCCAATCCTTGCCAAGTCATTTCGTACCAATTCATTTGAACAACTGCATCTCGTTTACCGTTAAGTGAAGTATTTTCATTAATTACTTGAAAGTTTATCGTTTTATTTCAAGTGAAAGAAAAAAAAGCATGTTAAACCCCTTAGTGGATAAAATTCGAATATGTATATATATATA
>CAEFZY010009619.1:0-48944 GCA_903066815.1 Brachyrhaphis roseni | reverse complement strand
GACTCTCCCATCATCAATACAAGATCTTGGTGAAAAATTAATGCAACACTGGATGGAAATAAATCTTGTGACACTGCAGAAGCTTATTGAAACAATGCCACAGTGAATGCGGGCTGTAATCAAAGCTAAAGGCGGTCCAACAAAATATTAGAGAGTGTGACCATTTTTTGGTGGCGACTTTTTTTTTGGCCAGGCAGTGTAGTTAGCTTAGCTACAGATTGCCTCCTTTTCACTAGCATTTAATGAATTA
This sequence comes from Brachyrhaphis roseni, assembly GCA_903066815.1. Lineage (NCBI taxonomy): Eukaryota > Metazoa > Chordata > Actinopteri > Cyprinodontiformes > Poeciliidae > Brachyrhaphis > Brachyrhaphis roseni. Next base: position 48,694 of record CAEFZY010009619.1, on the reverse strand, counting down.
AGGAAAGAAATTACCCACATATTCATATATTTAACTTGTACCTTTTACCCCACTTAACAACAGTTGAGTCAGTCAGCAGCAGCTCTAACCCACGACCCTCCTGACCCGTCCTCTCCTAAGTGAAATTAAAGCTGCAGTATGTAACTTTTATGAAAAACTTTTTTTTTTTTTTTTTTTTTTTTACATATTTGTTAAAACTCATTATGTTGTGACAGTATAGCATGAGAGATAATCTGTAAAAAATCTATTTCCTCTGCTAGAAACAACCAGTCAGTGGCAGGAGAGTTTTAGTGCTGTCAATCACTATCTCATGTGGCTGCTCATCCTTCCTCCCCCTCGCTTTGTGCTATGCTACAGCTAGCATAGCTTGTTGTAAATGCTCAGTCTAGTTAGCATAGCTAACAGTGACGGCAGATAAACGATTTTCCTGTAATGATATGTTGTTTCTCCACCATTAGCACATTTAGCAGTGAGTGAATGAGGTTGATTGACAGCGCTAAGACCCTCCTCCTGGTTCTGATTGGTTGTCTTTGGTCAGAACGGTGTATTACTTTAGCCAGTAATAGAGATTCAGGGAGGAGGTGGAGGAGATTGATCTTTTCACAGATTATCTGTCTCATAACAAACTGTGACGATGTGGTGACAGCTTTAACAAATATGGAGAAAACATATTTTTTGTTAAAGTTATATACATAGATATATATATACTGCAGCTTGAATAAAATGCGACTACATGGCATTTTTTGAGAAGTCTGGATTGCTTCATGTGTATTTTGCATGTTGCCTATGACTGTTGCTTGTGGGGAGAGACATTTCAGTAATCTGAAACTACTAGAAAAAATTTAAGCAACCTACTTGCATACTGTATGTGGACTAATGCATGTAAAATTCATGAGCAGTAAATATTGTGCTAGTTGTCAGTATTGAACCAAAGAAAGCAAGGCAGTTGCAAGCTTTTAAATTTGTGACGCTTTTGATGGGTCAGGTAGACTCAAGAAATTGTAACAGCAGCTGCACAGGGGGGGCCCAATTAAATTTTTTGTCAGGGGGCCCAAGATTCCTGGCAGCGCCCCTGAATGGTTGTCACAATTTAAAGAGTCCACCCGAGAGTTGTAAGTAGGTCAGCGTTCCAGCGGTTATATAAGGATTAGGCAAGACACAGAACAAACCTTATTTACGCGCACATGCCATTTAACAGCCCAAACCTGCACAGCTCGAGGTTTTGAATGGCAGCATTCAGTCGGCGTGTTACAGTTCGCTTGGAAACAGATGGCTCCAGAGCAAGACTGAGACAAAGCAGTTTAGTTTGAGCGTTTGAGAAAGGAATGTGGCTGGAAGCTGAAGGATAAAAGAGTGAAAGGAAAGGGCAGGATTCTTGTGTAGTTAGTTTTTTTTAAGTGAAATACAGCTGGAGGAAGATGGGTAATAATCAGGAGAGCATTTGTGAAGACAATTTACCCTAAATTGGCAAACATAGTGAGTCACCCAATCACTTCCATGGCTACAGATGTATTATTTACAGCCCTCGGGCACAATCTGCTTCTATACAAGTTTATGATAGAACGGGACGCTCTCAAACGTCCCAATTTCACATCTGGACTGTGCAGTGAGTACAGTTGGAGGGCTTGAACAGCTTGGTGGTATAGGTTTCTATGGCCAAAAGTTGCATCCAAGCCGTACCTCATCAAATTCAAAGTATTGGAGTTTGTAATGCAAAGCACACCACCAGTGGATTCTAGAGCAGTTCTCTGGAGTGGTTAATCATGTTTCTCTGTTTGGCAGTTCTTTGGGCAAGTCTGGATTTGGCAGTTGCCAGGAGAACGGCACTTGCCTGACTACAGTGTGTTAAGTTGTTTATTTAATTGAAGTGATTAGTCACTGCAGGGCGCCCTTGCTTGAAGACAGTAACACTACTGCAGCCTCTGAATGACAAGACTCAGAGGTTCTCAAATCAGAACATCTCCTCTCTAGACTTGCACGTGGACGTCCTGTCTGTCAACACCCGTAATACGACCAGTTTCAGGGTCAGCCCTGGTGGAGAACAACATGCTGAAGGAACATATTTGACTCTGTACCCAGAACAAGCACACAGTTTTTGCTTTCGGAAACTAGAGACCAGGCATCCTCTAGAAGTGATATGTGCATCTCATCTCAATTTACTCAACAATACCCACAGCATGTCTTTAGGGACACCCTGTGAACCCTATGTGAACTGGAAAATCAAACTTCTGTAACCCTCTTTGCCTAGTAAGTGTAACCAGTATGAGCGCTAGACTCCCCCTCTTGAATCTTATATTCAACAGCTGGTCTTAACTTCCTTTCCAGCGCCCTGAAATAAACCTCAATAGGAACCAAAGCAGGCAAAAAAACTGTACCTTATTTTTTTCTGCTTTATTTTTCCTTGACATCCAAGAATCGACTGGCATGAGAGACCGCTATGGTTAGTAGGACACAACAATGTTTAAATAAGTAATACCGGAAAAGTTTTTTCCCAACTGTCTCTATTTGCGTTTTGCGTCCTGCTGTTACCCTGATACCATGTCACAACCTGGGCCCTTTCTGGGCTCCAGGCTGCAGTGTTCACTCACAGTCTGCTACATTCCTGTCCTGCTTGTCCTCACGTATTAGATCGAGCTGCAGAAGAGGAGGAGGGGCCAATCCAAGCAGGATCCACGATGCCATCTGTCGAGCTGCCAAGGAAACGGAAAGGGGAGGTGGAGGAGAGGTCGGACACCCGTGTACAGTAAGAGCGGGTGTTATCTGTGGCAATAAACAACCTTGGTGTCTTTTTACTCCTATGTAGTATCATAAACGTGACACTGTCCAATGGACAAATTGTCCCTGTGGAGTATTAAATGACTCGCATTGTCTCTGATTTCACAGGCAAAGCCTCACCTTCAATTTAGAGGATGACCTCAGCAGGTACTCACAGCCTTCAGGCTTTACATGTCGATTATGGATGATACATCAAGTTTGATTTTGATCATTTTATTTGTAGATCTGAGGGAGAGGATCAGCAAGTCAAAATGAAATGCTTCAGGTGAATCTTTATTCATGTCTGGATCATCTAAGTAGTTAAGGAACTTTTGACGTCAATGGCTCTTCAATGAGTTCTCTGAGCTTAATCGGTTCTTCACTGAATTTATCACTTTATTTTACAATCATCATCATTTAAATATTAAAGATGGAAACATGTACCTACAGGGAGCCTCACCGACAGATTGAAAAACGACGGAGGGACAAAATGAACAACCTCATTGACGAGCTTTCTGCCATGATTCCTGCGTGCCAGCCCATGGCAAGAAAACTTGACAAGCTCACTGTTCTACGGAAAGCTGTACAACACCTGAAAGCCCTCAAAGGTACTTCATAACCGTTCGCACTGCTGTTGAAAAGGTGGGTAAAGATGGTCAAAAAATGGATTCTGTTTGGTTTCAGCTGGGGCGAGCGGTGCCTTTGCCGATGCCAAGCACAAGCCTTCCATCCTGCCTCACGATGACCTTCGGCAGCTTCTGCTCAGGGTAAAGTTCTAAAAGATAAAGTCATAAATAGTTTGATTTCATTATTGATGCCAGCTGCCTCTTGAATGACTCCGCTTAAGCAATGGGACAGGTGGTCTTACACTTAATTTCTGAATACTTTTGAAAACTGATTAGTTCATTTTTGACTTAGAGCCTGTAAAGTACCTAAGTTTAAACAAACCCACATCACCAACCCTCCACCACTGCGTTTGATAGTTGGTATTAGGAGTTTGTGTTTGCTATGTCCAGATATCTGCACTTTGGTCTTCTCTGGCCAAGTTACATTGCTCCATTAGAACTATAAATTTTCAGTGGAAACTTTAAAGCCAAAATTTGTTCCGTTCCTTTCAGAGTTGATGCTTTCTCCTGTCAAGTTTTATAAAACATTCAGTTCAACTATACTTAGCTTCAAAATGACAACTTGGGATGCATTCACAGAAACCCTGTTGTGTCAAATTTTAGTTTCTTTGCCTAGAAAGTCAGATTTGTTTGGGGAGATTTGAATGTTCACACAATCTTTGATGTGAACCAAAGAAGCAAACTCTTGTCCGCCTGCAAACTAGGTTCAATGGACGTGAACTCTGGTGTGGTTCGAGAGCATATGTGAATGCCAAGCGGACCAGAGAGCGATCCAAAACCAGACAGCAGCTTACAGAGCAAGGCATTCTGGGTAAACACAATCAAAACAAACTCTTGAGTCTAGCACTAGATGGAGAAATGGCTTGTGGTGTTTTGCCAAAGACAAATTTTACAACAGCTCAAATCTGACGCCACTTCATTTTTGTTTGCATTTTGGGATGAAGGAAGTTACTCTTAGTGTCTTCTTCAGAGACTTTTGTGTTGCTTTTTTCTGTGGTAATTGGTGCAGCGCCACCGCAGGTGAGGTGGTAAACATGTTTTTCAAAAGGTTTGGTTTGGTTGACAGTGCAGTGTGAAAGTGAACTGTAATGTAACAAATATTGCAATTCTCCAGTTGAACTGAGTACACCAGACTATCAGGTGTTAAAACACCCTAAGACCTACATGAATCTTCACGAGTTGAAATGGAGCCATTAACATCATGATTTCAATTCTTCTCTGAGGTCTTTGCTTACACTTTTGTGTCTTGACATTAGAGTACGTTGTGTACTCTTCAATGCATCAAACTTATGCTTGTGATTTTTTTTTCAAGTTAGCATTTGTTTTAAATTAATACAAGACATGAGTTGCTGCTTTTTCAGTCATGAAAAGCAGCAACTTTTGGTTATGACAAGGATTATAACCCTTGTCATAACCAGATTATTTTCAATGGCGGTGCAGCAGCATGTACCACACTCCATAAGTTCTCCCCACTTGCATCATACCATTCCATTGTCCTACAACGTTGGCAGATACCCCCTTTGAGCTTTAAAAGCTTGACACATCTGTTCTCACACTCCTCAGAACAGGGAGCCCATATGTTATAGCTTGGATTTACTAAAGCCAGTCTTCCCAGTCTGGGATTATGGCTTCAGTCACATGCCTCAACTGTAGCCTCAACTTTCCCACAACATGTCCACTTCTTCTTTTTTTTTACCGGCTTTTATTTCTCTTTTTTTTGGTGTCTTCATGTCAAGGCAGCAGATGGGTTCCTGTTAGTCGTAAGGTGCGATCGGGCGAAGATCCTGTTCATCTCAGAGTCTGTCTCCAAGATCCTTAACTTCAGCAAGGTTTGTTCAGGCCATACTGCACATTTTCTTGTCAATATTTATGCTTGATTTAAAAAAACAAAACAAAACAAATAAAAACAAGTATTTTTGATGAAGTCCTGATGCAAATTAAAATTGACACTGAGCCCATGAAAATGCAGTGATTATGGGCTCAGTGTACCATGCAAAAATATTTATAGCATAGGAACTTTTTCTTGTTTTGCCATGGTAGAACATTCATTTATGTTGTTCTGTCCCACAAATTCCCAATAAAATATGTTGAAGTTTGTAGTTATAATGTGAAAATTCAAAGAGTATGCAAACTTTTACAATCTGCTTCAAACCCTGAATAATCTTTGATTTGGAGTTAGACTCCCTCGATCGTTAAAACAAAGCCTAAAGTCTTTGTCCTACTTTAAATTGAACATGTACTGATTAAATGCTGAATTACTTGCGGCAAAAGTTTTATAAATTAAAGTCAGAAATATCATCAATACATGCGTTTCTCTTCCAGTTGGAGCTGAGCGGCCAGAGTTTGTTCGATTTCATCCACCCCAAAGACATCCACAAGGTGAAGGAACAGCTCTCGTCCTCAGAGATGCTCCCCCAGCAGCGCCTCGTCGACGCCTCCAGTAAGACTGCGAGCGAAACCGAACCAGAGCAAGCTAGACGGGAATCAGGTGCTTTGTGTCAGAACTTGTGGTCTTCTCTGTGCAGCGGGTGTTCAGGTCCAGGCCGAAGCCCCCGCCAGGCCGTCCCACTTGGCCACCGGAGCCAGGCGATCCTTCTTCTGCCGCATGAAGCACAGTCGGGTCACAGGGAAGCATGAAGGCAAACACTCGCTGCCCGCTGCTTCTAATAAGAAAGGTGAATTCCAGTTTGTCAGATTCTGAAATGGCCGTTCTGCTGCACGCCTGCACCGCATTGCTCTCTTTGGTGGTGAGTTAATGTCTAAAAAGGAACAGAAGACCTTGGTTCATACAGGTGAAAAAAGGATGTGGTTAGGTTCTGTCAAAGTGGTTAGAAGTAGTAGTACTTTGTGATCCTACTATTAACTAATTTATTATTTGGATTAAATGTTCAAAAACTGCCAGAAGAAAGAATTAGTAAAGTTTGAGGAAGTAGATAAAAATAAAAGCTCCATCAGTTCATAAACAAGGGGAAAAAAACAACCAATATTCTTCAGTCAAAACTATTTTGTTCAACTTTTGTGAGTGACTCTAAATATAAAAAATTATTATTTTTTGTCTCTTTTCATTAAAAGTAAAAGGAGACAATTTAAAAGACAAAAAGTAGGTCTGCGTGATCTGGTTGCTTAACAACAAACAAGTGAAATGGTCCAGGATCTGCTGACATGACATGGCTCGAGGTCTGACGCCATCTTCTGGTCGAATCTGATCACTACATTGGGGAATCAGTAACCTTCCAGGTGCCTCATGCTTTTAGTTTGAACCGCAGCTTAAAATGTTGTGTACATATATAGTCAACCCCAAACCTTCATGCAACAACGTTTCACTGCCTTCACAGCTGCTTTTTGCCTCCATTATCTTTGCACATGTGGATTCTTTTTGTTTTTAATTCACCAATTAGTTCATGCAAAACAAGCATTGTACACTAGCAAACAGAGGTATTGATCTACAAAATAACCAATTAAACATAAGAACAGCAGCCCGTTCTTAAATATAAGAACAGGCTGCACAGCAGCGCAGTTTATAGCACTGTTGCCTTGTCGCAAGAAGGTCCTGGGTTTGATTCCTGGCCCGGGGTCTTTCTGCATGGGGTTTGCATGTTCTCTCTGTGTATGCGTGGGTTCTCTCCAGGTACTCCGGCTTCCTCCCACAGTCCAGTTCCTTTTATGATGCTGCTTAAACACCAACATTCTCCAACAAACAAACATAAACTCCCACTAAAACACGTCGAGCGTCGTCGCCTCACGCGTTGTTTCTGCCCACAGAGACCTACAGGTACTACACCCTCCACTGCACCGGATACATGCGGACCTGGCCAAGCGGCCAGCTGGACCCGGAGGGCGACGCCGCCGACAGGGAGACGCCCAACCTGAACTGCCTGGTGACGGTGTGCCGCCTCCACCCCAACGTCTCCCACCAGCCCCCTAAAGACGTCAATGTCAAGGCCACCGAGTTTGTAACCCGCTGTGCAATCGACGGCAAGTTCACTTTTGTAGATCAACAGTGAGTTTCCACTTTCTAACTACATCCATCCGCACCATTGATCTTGTCCTCCCCCCCTGCCCCCCCACAAACCGCTTCCCCGTCGGTTACGGATTTGCTGTGAAGCCACGGTTCAGCTGAGAAAGGAATGGCAGAGGCTTGTTGTGGCGTCGATTCCTCTGTCAGTGGAGATAATCCTTTCTGTCTTTGCCGTTGTTTCTCAGAAGAAGCTGTGCGTCTTGATGGCATCACATGACAATCTCTTCTCACTTTTTGGGAAGTAATTACACAACAACAATAACGTAAAGTGATTCAAGTTTATCCAATTTCTGGTGTGACATGTTGAGGCTGCTGTTCAGCTTTTGCTAGAATGCATCGTATTGGACACAATCTTGGGAGGTGGTAGGAAAGACAGAGAATGACTGAATAGTTAAACTCCACCCCTTCTGTTTCCTACCCAGGGCCACGACAGTCATCGGTTATTTGCCGCAGGAAGTTCTTGGCACCTCCTGTTACGAGTACTTCCACCAGGACGACCTGCAGCATATGGCAGGGAAGCACCGGCAAGGTGATGGAGCGAATTACAATCGTAGAAAACCCCAACTTTCAACACATGGAAGAAGGTTTTCACACATCATTTAGAAGCTCTTTTTGATAAGGTCCAATGTCTTGTGCAGTTCTTCGAAGCAAAGAGAAGATTGAGACCCAGTGCTACAAGTTCAAAACAAAACACGGCTCCTATGTTACGCTCCAAAGCCAGTGGTTTAGCTTCACCAATCCATGGACCAAAGAAGTCGAGTTCATCGTCTCTTCGAACAGGGTTATCTCGTAAGTGTGTTCCCCCGCTCAGATTCGGTTCGTATTTCATGCATTAGATCTGCAAGCTGCAATGCTGCTCTGCACCAACAGGGGGCCTGGTCACACAAAAGACGAAAGCGAGGCTGGCAGCTCGAAATCGACTCAGGGTGAGGTTTTCATTCAAAACTAAAATCAAGATGTTTTCTTGATATTGCCTTTCACACTTGTTTAAAGCCATGTATAGTTTTTCAGTCCCTTCCCAAAAGCGGGAAGCTTTGAGTAGATATACCTCATAAAATAAAGTGAAAACAATCCAGGGAAATGAATACTTAATTTTTGAGGCTTTGCTTTAACAGAAGAAGCACAGCAAATCCCAGAGATTCCTGGCCTCTCCACTGGTGTGGGCACCATGATCTACGCAGGCAGCATAGGGACCCAGATCGCAAACGAACTGAGCGACACATACAGGTAAAACGCATTTGGTATAACATGTGAGAAATAATTTTAATATTTTTAAAACTATCATGAGAATAATTGGACGGTATCATTAAAAAAGTCGAAACAAGCGATAAACTATGAAGAAAGACATGAAGACTGTTGTGACAGAAAATCTCACGAAAGGCAGATTTAGGGTGCATTCACACCAGCCGTGTTTAGTCCACTTTAATCGAACTCCAGTCTGGTTGCCGAGAAAGTTTTGCGTGCTTGGGAAGTCTGAATACGTAATCAAACTCTGATGCGGTGGTCCGCCACCTACAAACCTCAGTCTCGGTTCGGTCGACGTGAACTGGTGCAGTTCAATACATACGTGAACGCCAAGTGGACTGAAGACTGCTCCAAAAGCAGGAAGCGGACTATAGCACAGGGCATTCTGGGTAAATACAATGAAAACAAATGCACAAGTCTGAAACTAGTGGGAGAAATGGCTCATGGTAGTTCCCTTCTGAAAAATAAATATAGAACGTATATAAAATTTTAGCGTACGTGAGCATGCTTGAAACCAGACTAATCATCATTATGCTTGAAGTAAGTTATTTTGAAACAATGAATTTTGTGCTTAGTGCATCTTAATTGTAAATAAATTGTAGAAAATCACAATTTGAAGTGTGCTAAGTGTACTATCACATGCTTTTTTGGAACAAATAATGGTATCCTTTGTACACTTTAAATGTACATTCAAAATATACATTTTTACAAATACATGCAAAGTGTATTTTTAAAAGGATTATCCAAAGTATAATTTTACTAATATTTTTAATTATAACTTAAAGTATATTTTAGAAAAAATATACTTTTAGAAAGTGTTCCAAAATATACTTGTGTCATTCCCTTCCGCTGTTCTCAGTGCAGCGCCACCACAGGCGAGGAGAAGAACAGGCGGCTGGTTTGACATAGCGCAGTGTGAAAGTGAACCGCACTGAAAATGTAACAAATGTTGCAATTCTGGCCCCCAATCGAACAGACCTAGACTCGTCAATGCTGCAACATTCAAGGTTTGAATACCTTCAGCGCATATCACCAGTTTTATGTCTATTTTTAACAGGGCGAACTCGACCCCGTCCAGTGGAGCTTCTAGTCCATTTGGTTCTGTCCAGGAGAAATGTCCACTCACCAGCAGGAGCGTAGGTTGCCTCACTGCTACTGCAGACTGTCAACCACAGCATATTTCCAAGCATTAACAGTTGGTCGGCTTTAACTTTGAGCTTTAAGGTGCCTCTGACTCTTGCAGACGCCCAGCAGAGAAGAGGAAGCAGGCAGCTCTTCAACCTCCCAGTCCCAGGCTGATTCCAGTAAGGAAGCTGCTGAAAGCAGTGGAGCTCCTGAGAGTCGAGGTAGTTTTAGTTTGTTGGCAACTTTCAAACACGACTTCAGTACGTCAAAATTGTGTGAAAATCAATGTTTGGTACGCCAATGGAAGGAAAATGGTATTTAATAGTTTGAACGACCTGTTTTAAGTAGTCGGGTAATCAGGCTAGCAACAATTAGCAGAACAAGCTAATATTTTATTTCTCAACATTCTATGCATTTAAACACAACTGCAAAGTTTTTGTCAATAGATGTTGTTCAGTACTGATTTAAAAAAAATCAGACCATTGAAAGTGGAAGTAAACTATTGTTATTAGTTATTAATATTGTTATAGTAAACTATTGTTACTATTGCATTGCAACTATTATGTTTAGACAGGTGGCAGCCATACTGGATCTCGTGTTCAAGAGGACGTCAATTCATCTTCATGATTTGAAACTTGAAACGTATTAGTTTGTGTTCAGATGTAACACATGATGTATAAACCCAATAAAGCATACAAGTGCTTGTTTACAAGTAAACAAGACAGGATTCAGGGACAATGTTTTCGATGAGAGTTTCTGAAGTTCTTTCCTGTTCGCTGTCCCCCAGGTGAGCCGTCCCAGCTGGACCTGGATCTCCCAGGGCTCAGCAGCTTCAGCAGCGACGAGGCAGCAATGGCGGTCATCATGAGCCTGCTGGAGACGGACGTGAACATGAGCCAATCGGGGGACTTTGAAGATTTACACTGGCCTTTCTAGAGGGAGCTCGGACTCTCAGCGCCCCCTCTAAAGTTCTTGTGCCGTTTTGTTTTTTTGCCAAATGCCACGAACCTGTGAACCGTTTAACAAACTGTTATCTGAAGACTTACCTGTCCTCAACCAAGTGAAAGCGCTGGACTTGTCCTAAAGGTTGCAACATGTCTTACTTGAGGACAGAATATTGTGACTGATCATCTTCTTGGTTTCTTGGTTCTTGCTTGAAGCATGTTGAGGTTAAAGTGCCCCTGGAGCCAGTGGTGAGTCAGAGTCTTCCTCAGCAAGACCTTAGCACCTTAAGGGGGTCTAGACCAACACTTTCTGCAGAAAACTAAAGGAACAAAGTATTTGCTCTGCTGCCATCAGTTACCAAGGCGGAAGAAGAAGAACGAGATTCCTGACGAATTCAGTGCTGCTATAGAAACTCCTCAAGTTTTGAACAGTCGTGTATCCACTGGTACACGGTGAAAACGATCATGTTTTCCATTACATGGATGATTGTCTTTCTTTTGTTGTTGTTTTCATTTGCATTTTTAAAGCCCTATTTGCAAAAAACTGTCAAGTAAAGAGAGATAATTCTCTAAAAGGAGGTGTTTTGTCCAAACTTGTGTTCAGAGATTGTCAAAATAAGAATATTTATCCTTCCATCTGCCCTAGATTTTGGTGTTTAAAAAGTCATAACCACTCAACTCAATCACCCACATGTGGTTTGTTTTTAGTGATACATAGAAATTCTGAAACTAATTTTGTTGTTACTCTAAAATGAGTACCAATAAAGCATCACAATACATCCCAACGTTATTAACACAGGACAGTCAATTGTGGGTACAAACCCAATTGACCAGGGTTAAGATTATTTTGTATATCTGTCTTGCTAGTAGAAAAATATTCTGACGCTTTTTATCAATTTTCTTTTCCATACTTTTTTCTCTCTCACTGATCAGCTAGGACACACACACCCCTGCTACGCACTTGACCTTGTAGCCTACACAAATTGGCTACTACAGATTTTTTGGGCAGGTCGGAAGATTTTGCCACATCACTGACGCAGCTCACAAAACCCTACATATAAAAATATATACATGTCCACCATTGCTACAAAAATGATGCAACTATGGCTCACAAATGTGTTACATTAACCCTTTTTATGCCACTACGTATTGCGTGTTGTGCTATGCAGACATCTCGATGCTTGAAACTGAAAGTGAAACTGACGGCATGCCCAACTTTCTGATTGATTCAGCTAATCATTTAGTTGTTATAATTATCTAAACATTGAGGAGCACACATAAAGCCTAAAGAAAACAAACTGAAAATGAGACGGTGACATAAGGGCAAAAAATAACGTCCTAATCCTGCTACAGCCAGACACTGTGAACGCCACACACTTGCTCCCAATAGACATGGACTATTCCACAATGGAAGCACATCAGAAGTAGGATTCATACCTGCATAACAGAGAGTACAGCTTGACAGCATCTTTACAGTGTTCCCTGGACTTTTGCAAGAGAATCTGACCCACAGCATCACAGATCCTCCACCATATTCAACTCCTGGCCTGAGGCGCTCTTCCACATAATCACTCTTTATTTTGTAACAAAGACTTTGGCGTTGTCTTTGTCTCACCAAAGCACACGGTTTCAGTTAAAGTTCAAGAAAAGCTTAGCAAACTCCACGTGTTTATGTTTGTGATGGTTGTGCAGAAAATGCTTTTTTGTCACATCACTCCCAAAACAACCAGTTGAGGTGTAAGTTGAATCCCATGGTGATTATGTAAGCTAACTAGCCAGTGGCTAGCTTACATAACTAGCTTGTTGTGTCATGTTATATTTAAACCCACAGGACAAAAAAAGTGTAATATTTTACTAATTAGAAGTTATAATCAAGTGTAAAATACTTCAGTGGCATTTATTTTAAAGGATTATTAGGAATTTCAATAACTTTGCCTGGAACGTAGATGTAAACATTTATATTTTTTGACATGGATGCCCCCCACTAAATAAATGTATCTAAATTAAAGGTTGGGGATATTCAAAATTTTTATTTGTGAGATTATGCAACGTCATTAAATAATTTATTTTATGACTTTTTACACATCTTTACCAATAACTCTTGGTGACACTATGGAGGCAGATGAACAATGACAGAGCACAGAAAGTACTGTCATTTATTTATGTAACAAAGCCAAATTGTACCAGCTTTCTGTAAAACATTTATACGTTTCTGTCTGTGGAAGCTGCAGCCAAACAGTAACGCACAGCTATAACTCTGAGTGTATGAAACGTAATGATAAAGATAATATAACTAAAACACATAAAATATCTCCAAATAGTTCTGTTGCAAAACAGATTTTTATTACAAAATACCGGTCAAGCTCTCAGATGCTTTATGTGGTTAGCTTGTTTATTTTCATGTGCCTTGTCTTGCAGATTGTTTTTATCTCTCATAAGATGGCGTCTGAATTCACGTTTGCAAATGTGATTCCTGGGTTGGAAAATGAGCTGAATGTTTGGGATCAAGATGTAATCTGTTTTATTTCTCCAACCAGCAAACAAACAGCCATTGTGACACACTGGATCCTCAAATGTTGAAAATGTAACGTGATTGCCTTGAAGACCTGTTGCTCGCTTGTGTTGTAAATCAACAGAAATGAGATTCTTCATCAATTCAAAAGCAAAATCGATTCATGTTGTATGTTGGCATGTGTCAGAAATAGAGCACTAATGGATACTGGACGATGAAAAGACGTAATGTTCGGATGTTGGTATGCTGTATTCAGATGTCTAGCAATGAACACTTTGACAGTAAAAGAGAACTTTTCAGAATATTTAATTCACTCCAGTTTTATTTTCACATCAAACGTCATTTTAAGACATTAAAGAAAAACCAAACAAATTAAATTAATTGATTGTGGCACAGTTGCCTTTATTCATCTCATTGTCCTTTGTGGGAAGCAAAGCTTCCCACAAAGGACATTCATTCGTCTTGCCTTGGACAGATAGAACAGAGGACCTATGATGACACCAAACTTGGGGAATAGCCTTGATAATTCAAAGAGGGTACACATCACATTGTTCATTGCTGATTGCCAGTAATACTCATAAAGGACAACAGGAAACATCACAAGGACTGGGAGGAAAGACATCACCGAAGGCACCATCACAGCCAGCACGTTACTTGCTGCCCGTCTCTTCAAGGAGGACACACCAAGGGTTTGGTTTTGGGCAGGACTTTTCAGCCATAGTGACCGGACCACACCCCAGAGGGAGGCAAGCATGATCAGGAAGAGACAGGATATGATGCAAAACACAGGCACCATCATTCTAACCATATCTTGCATCAAACCTGAGCGATGCAAGAAGGCAAAGTTAAAAATATGACCAAGACTTCGGGGGGAAAGATTTTTAGACAAAATTTGAGATCCCAAAATGCATCTAGCTCCTGCATTCTTAGCACTTACCAATCGCCAGACAAAAAGACAAGGTGAGCGTCCATGCCATGCCAGAAACAGCCATGCGATACTCCCATCTCCTCAGCCTCAGGTACAGCACCGGTCTGACCACTGCCACGTAGCGCTCGATGCACATACAGGCTAACAGCAGTGGACAGCCAATCAGGTTGAACATACTGAAGATGTCTTGTGTTATCTTAATTCCATTCGATGAAATGCTAGACACTGAAAAAGTGGATGGCAAGAGAAGTATGGGTTTGTAAGAACCTTTGGGAGGCTGGAAGTAAATTGAGGCGATGCCATGATAAACAGGAACAAAACAAACAAACAAACAAACAAACTAACACTTATATTAAATATGAATCAACCATATGCTCAGATAAGTACAAACACTTACCTTCAACAACCGTTGTAACCCATCGTACGGATGAGCAAAACGTCTTTAAGCATTTGCATATTCCAAAAGTGAACATTTTTGTAAAATCCTTTTTATAACCCATCTCTTCCTATAAAGACTGCAGGTATGTTTCCCATTTAACAGTTTATCATGCTGAATTATGATATTGGGCCACACAAAATTATTCCAAGTGGATCCCGTACTTCACTTTGGACTTCAAGATGCTGTTGTCTTTCATGTTTTAAGTAGTAGCTAAAAGAAATGACCTTTGTCTCACATCATATTTCCATCTCAGGGAAACAGGAAGTTGTGAATTAGTTCCTATAAGCTCCGGCCAACCTACAAAGTCAAGTAAAAACTTTTGACAATTAGGGTGTCTTCTTTTTTCAACACCTGGAATTTATCCAAATTAAAGGATGTATTTTTTATGAAGTTATTTTAAGTCTATTTACACATAGATTGAGGGAGGGAACCTTTGACTTCATTATCCTCACCTTCACCTGAATGATTAGTTGTGCTGGCTTGTTCCATCATTTCATCGTAAAGCAACTCAACAGGCATGGTTACGAGGTAGAGCAGATCCATAAGAACAAGATTCACGCCAAGAACCTGGAAATCAAAGTTGTTTCGTTCAGATCTTTTGGCAGAAAATTGTCAACAGACAGTTCCAAATCCAAATATTTCATGTCCCAAACTCATTACGTCTAAGGTGGATGAAGGGTGGATGGATAAAACATGGGTTTAATTCAACACGCATAATTACTTCACTGTAAACTGGTTAAATCTCTTTTACCTGTGAGGCAGAGAGTATTCTCCTTTCTTTAAAAAACAGCCAAAGGAGAGCAGCGTTGGCCACCAACCCGGTGATCAGGATGAAAATGCCAGTGGCGAGCCAGACATTATTCAGTCCCAGCTGACTGCAGTCCACCATCATGGCGTGTAAATAGTCAGTCTTTTGGGAGTTCTCATTGTTGAAGATGTCAGGAAGGAGCATCCTCGCAGTCTTTTGAGCACAGTCACCTCAAACAGAGTTCTGTTAGATCAAAAAGTTGCGATAATAGAGACACTAGCAACACAAACACACACTTTACCATTCTGCCATATGTAACTTAGCGCTCCCTTCAAAGTAGACTAAGACGACACAACATGTTTAAGCGGTTCCCAGAGCACAGAAATTAACAATCCACAATTTCCTTACCAATATGTAACCAGGTGAAAAAAAAAAGAGTACCTGTAAAAGATATTTTGAAAATCCTGTTTTGCTTGTATTTCACCTACAGGATGTAGTTCTTGTGTTTTGTCAGCATGTGGTGCTGTTGTGATATAGCTGGGTGTAATATAGGAAATCGACAAAAACCTCTTGCTTATGTACTCTGGAGTATGTTGTGGCGCTCTGTGTGAAGGACCAGCTAGGAAAAGACGGAAGAGAAGGAACATTATTAAGCCAGGAGAGGTTTAAAACATTGTTAGCCATGTAGTTGATGGCTACATGGGTAAAGAGTCAAGATTTTCTGTAATTAATATCTGAAATATATTATTTTCTGTGTATGAAGCTAAAGTAATGACGTTCTCTTTCTGTTTGTCCTCTTTTAGAGGTGCTACTGCCGTTTTATGTACACTTTTATTGAAGCTTGTGTAGCTTTTGAGGCTGTTCAGGAGCCATTTTGTTGAAGCTATTGCTTGTTAGGAGTTTTAAACTACCATGAATGCAGGCAATTTATGCAACAAAGGGCTGGTTTTGCTCCATATTTTGAGCTTTATTTTTTATTTTTGCAATTCAGACTGTTTTGGAAGAGAAACTACCATATTTTCTCCCGTATTAGTATTTTCCCGTAAATTTTGTAATTGCGTCGAATAACCCCACAGTCACTTCTCGCTCATTTGGCAGCAGTTGATACTATGTACCTTCCCACGCAACATTAATTTTCATAATGTGCTAATATTTCTTAAAAATGTGATTATTTTTAAGAAATAATCACATGCATGTGATTATGAGTGATCACATGCATTATGATTCCCCGTGTGTTCGATTCTGGACTTGACTGCCTCTTTGTCTTGAAAGTCTAGTGATCTCTGGCAGTAGCTTCAGAAATGTGAGGTGCTGACAGGTTGGGAACCACCGCAGCACAGAATATTTATCAGAAATATTTATGGAAGCAGAAAAGTGTCATGCTGAGCATCCCTGCTGAGTTTCGAGGATATTTTCAGGCTTTTCACCAGATGTCTGGTGCGCTTCAGTCTTTGGGGCAATTTGCATTGCCAGGTTAAAGATGATGGGGTGTTTTGACAAAACAGTGTAAACCAAAATTATCTGAAAACATTCTGTCGTGAAATTTTGCAACATTAATTTAGCATGAAGATTATGTTTAAGTAATAGCATTAAACTGCTAATTTAAAATGCCTTTAAAGTACATGCATGACAAAATCGGCTTTAAATTACACATAACCAGCCAGCTGATCACTTGCAGGTTAGTCAGAGTTTCATACTGCAATTCTTTATTCTGTTTGGAAGTGAATGAAAAAAAAAATGATAGAAGATCTCTTACCTCTTGAATGTTTCTCAATCTTTAACCAGCATGTTCTCAATCCTGCAAAACTGTCAGCCTTCACATCATGCAAACACAATAGATCCGAGGAGACACAAAGCAAATGAGCACGTTTTCGCTGTTGATTTTTTTTCCCACCACAAATGCAAAAATTATCTTCTTGTTTTGTCTGTCTAAAGATGAAGCATCCACACACATTCAGATAATGGCACTTAAGTGCAAAGATAAATAACAAAGCAATAAAGTAGCAATGCTGTTTATTTTTATTTTTATTTTTTTTGCCATCTTGCAATCAAAACTTAGCAGTTCTAGTGGACTGATGTTACTTAATCACACGGGTCAAATTTACAGTTTCATAAGCAAAACTTTTTGGATTTTGAAAGTGAAGTTCTGACTCTCGGAATGAAGCGTTCCCATTTGAGCTGGAGGGAGAGTAGATTTGGTCTCGACTGATTGATTAGGGTTGGAATCTGTTTTTAGATGTCTGAATATTCAAAAATACTTTATTGATCCCAAAGGGAAACTGAATGATTATGAATTCTATTTCTAAACTCTTCATTTTCAGTGATAACTTTTGGGAATTTCTTAGACTTTGACGTGGCGCGGTACGCCTGAAGAAGACATGCAACCAGCAACCTGTCTGGTGATGAGAAAACAACGAGGACAAGAGCTGCTTTGATCGCAACTTTCAGGAAACAGCAATTCCATTGCTCTACAAGGAGACCAAAGCAAAGTCACAGGATGTCTAAAAGCAGATGGGGTCGCTTGAATGAATGGACAGCCATTGTGATAGATTCATAACCTTGTATTTTCTGATACATGGCACATAGCAGGTTGTGTGTACCAAAGGAAAGCAGAGTCTGAGGGTCAAATATGGAGGAACTGTTAAAGATACAATTGACTGTAATCCAACGTGACACCAACTATAAACATTGATACACAATACTGTATTATAAGTAGCTGAAGCTGGCTTTCAGTTGCAACTTTCTGTTCCTGAAAATTACCATGTTAGACTTGAATAACGTTGCTGGGGGTTAAACAGGCTGTTCATGCTTGAACATGTGGCTGAATGTAAACAGGACATAATAAAATGTTTCTCCACATCGTTTGATAGAAATTTTTGCAACCAAAGGTGGCATAGCTAGTTGTTAGGTTTACAGGGTGAACACTTTTTCTCAGAGCCGTGTTGTAGAACTTGGTACTTCTTTGAAGAGCAACTTATATTTGATACTATAACTATTGCCTGACCAACCGCATTGATTGCTCCTGTCAGAAATAAAAACAAGGTGAACATTAATAGTTTGAAATTAAACAAAACATGGTTTTATTTATCTCTATTTATCTTACACGGCATTTCACTTTTAAGACTTAACGAAAGACTATCCAGCTCAAGCGCGTCGAAACTGAAAGCAGCAGGTTTGTTTGTGTTTTAAGATTTACCAACATAAACAGAAGAGATAAAACCTTGCAAATATAACTTAAATGCATGTACATGTATTAAAAGGACAAAACAAAGCTTAAGGTTATGGAGTTTATCTACAGTGTTTTGCAAAAGTATTTCAACCCCTTGAACTTTTCCACATATTATGGTATAAACACAAACCTTAATATGTTTCATTGAGAATTCATGTGAAAACCAAAAACAATGTAGGGTATAACTATAAAGTGAAAGAAAAAGAATTCAAGACTTTGCTAAATTTTTACAAAGAAAATGTCTTTTGCATCTAGCCTCTTTACTCTGACACCAATTATGAAATTTAAAGGAACAAATTGCCTTAAGAAGTTACCTAATTAAGTCCACCTGTGTCAAATTCACTTTTTAGTAATTGCAAGAATGACTAAGAAGAATATGGCATCACATTCCTGCCAAAAACCCTGAGGAGTGTATTAAGGATGGTTCTTCCCCAGTCAGTTCCAGACAGATTCGTGGATTAGCCGGGTCATGCCAGGTATTGAATGCAAGCGACTCATTTGGCAGCAGACTCCATTCGTTGATTGGCCCGTAGTTCTATGTCACTGGATAGGCATAGGCGGTACTTGCGGAAGAGCGCTTACTACGTCAATGGTTCAGAGCTACCATTGACATAACAAACAAATATAAAGAAAGACAAAATTATATTATCGACATATTGACCAGAGCCAATGCCCGCTCACATTCCTGCCCATATAGTGAGAAACACACTACCAACAGGTATTTGGCTAGACCCAAACGAGACAGTAACCGGCTAGACTGAAAGTTGACAATGGAGAAGGGGTTTAATATCGCACAACATCCTGAACAAACCATCTCCAGATTCATGTGGCTTTAACAGCAACAGTTAAAGGACAGATGGATGGAGGTTAAGTGTATAAGAGCAATCATGGAAGAAAACTTCTTAGAGGCTGCAAAAGACTTGCTCTCCGTCCGGCAGTACAATGCTCCTGAACATACATCCAGAAATACAACAGAACAGTTTAGATCAAAGCACTTTTATTTGTTAGATCAGTCAAGTCCCGACCTAAATCCTATGCTTGCTTCCCAATTCCTATTGAGCTTGAGCAGTTGTGCACAAAAGGGCAGACAAAAAGTTAGCAGATACCCAAAAAGTATTACAGTTGTGAACTTGTACTTCATTGCCACCCAAAATGTGGAAGGATGAAAGAGAGACTGTATGTTTAGCCCTTTTGCAAGGGACTGTATCTGTACGGCTAGACTTTATACACAAACTCAATAGACTTTACAATGGATCAACAATAGATTTGCATTCTTTTACCAGAGATTATTTTAAAAATGATCATCTTCAACATATAGGTTACTCTTTGAACTCTGGTGCTGTAGGACTCAAAGAAAGCTCTATATGCTCGATCTAAGCAAATCACTGTCCCCCTGTTGGGGAATGTCACAATGTCTAGTCAGTCAAGCACTCGAGTGCTGGCTTTTGTAAGATAACACACAGAGAAAACATCAGCAGAACTGTTTTGGTGTTGAAGATCATCTGAGAAGCTCTCGCTACATTTTGAAATCCATACAAATAGTGCAAAATAGACTTGTTTAGTGGCTGGAAGAACAGCAGCATTTCAGTCACAGTGCCGGTTTTAGTCATCGGACCAGAAAGTACAAGAATATTAAGAAGACCTGCATTCATTAACTTACTCACAGCTCTAGTCAATACATAAGCATAATTTCACTTAGTTAAAACTTAATTAGATCAGCAACACCTGAAAAAAGGCTGATAGGGATCTTCCTTAAAAGCAGTTAATGATAGAAAATACATTAAATGGCTTACAGCTGCCTAAACACACCTACTACGGCAGATTTCTCTTACAAATGAGGTTAGTGCACAAATTACAACCCCAACCCAAGGTCCTTTGTTTACTGGCTTGATAGAGTTCCTTGTAAGAAAGCAGAGTTTTTTGCTGATGACCTTCTGTTTCACCAACATTTCAGGTAGAACTAAGAAAACTCAACTGTTCACTGGTAAAGTGCTGGCAGTAGGAAAAGTGCTTCAAGCATGCAGTAGCAAGGAGTACTTTGTTGTTTGCTGCATTTCCTTCATGTCTGCTTTGGAGCAGGGCATTTTCAACAAAGAAAACTGGGATAAGAAAACCTAAAAGGACTTCTTCAGAATGTGACTTGGGCCTTTTCTTTCTTTGCTCTTCTTCCGCATAGCCAGCTACAACACCCTGTAGAGCAGGACAACAGAAGACAAAGCTACTGCCATGGCCTCTGGGGTGGTGGGTTAGGGTTGGGGTAAATAGGTGCTGGTGTTGGGTGGGGGTAAGTAGGCACAGCTGTGTTGGGGTTGGGCGGATACGTTGGCGTGGGGTACTGTGCCATGATCCGGGGCTGGCTTTGGGTAATGGTGTGGGCTGGAGAGGAGCCTGTCGAAGAAGACGGGGGAAGGTGGAGGTACAGAGGAGCCGATGGAGCGGAAGGAGCAGAGGGTGCAATAGGAGTAGGAACCCTTTGGAGGACGACGTGTGGGTACAGCTGGGACTCAGAACGGTAGAGTCCAGGCAGAGATGTCTTCAGCAGACTCTCCTGACTCCTGAACAGGACACAGAACAACGAGAAAAACACAGTTAGTCAATGCAATATTTGAGTTCAAAGTGTCTAAAGTTCCAAAACTCAAATGGTAAATGGCTTGGTATAGCACTAGATCAAGTCCACAGGACCCCAAAGCGCTTCACATTGCATTAAGTCATTCGTTAATTCAAGCTTGTCAGATGCTAATGGTAGAAAGCTACTGGATAGTAGCTACTGCTGCTCTGGGGCACACCGATAGAGGTAGTTATCTGACAGTGCGTAAGAAACAGTTTTTCAACGTATTGAGTGTAAGTGTGACAACAAGGTAGTGTATGATAAAGTAGTTTATCATACACCACGTTCAGGTGTAGAAAATCTTGAGTTTGGATATTATTTTATGTAAACTTTACAATCATTTTGATTTGGTTTATGATGGTTTACCGTTGGTATCCTCTGTTCTCGTATCCATTGAGGGCTCCTGTCAGGTAAAGGGGACTGTCGGGTGCCAGACGGGGGTTCATCCTTTGGGACAGGTGGAAAATCTTGGGTGGAGGGAAGGCTTCCCACTCTCCCTCTTCCGTCTCCAGCCAGCATTCACTGCGGCGGCCTGATCTCTTCTCTCTGCGTCTGACCAAGACAAAGCTCTTTCAGCTAACTGGAGAACAACCAACATGTCTCTCAGCCAGACGTCCAAGCCCACCTGCTACGGCCGTCTTTCTTGGCACGGTCCCGGCTAGATCGCTCCTGCAGGCAGCAGACGAGGAAGGACAAGGACATGGCGAAAATGACGATGCCACTCACAACTGAAGCCAACACGGCTACTCTCAGTCCACGGTCCTCCGGTCTGGGGATCGCTGTTATAAGATACAGCATGTTTATATTAACACTTCTGATCATTTGTTTTCCATCTGGACTGGACTGACTTTAAGGCTGAGCCATGAGATAATGACGTTAACCATTAATAATGCATAAACCCATTAAAAGATGGATTTACGCACCTTCGCAGACGGGTAGGTAATTGCTCCACTGCGCTTTGCCACTTCTGACATGGCAGGAGATTTTGTCGCTGCCAACCAGCTGGTACCCCTCTCTGCACCAGAAGGCCAGCACACTGCCCACCGACATGCCTGTTCCACTCTCCACGTAGAAGGAACCCCGACGAGGTGGCAGGACGGGGACGCAGGACATACCTGATTGAAAGGGAAACAAAGACGAAGCATTATCATGTGGACCCTTGATTTTATTTTTACTCTGTAAAGCGGATGGGACAGCTGGCACAATCAAGGTGTACCAGGTATGGTTTTAAAAGTGGTAATGAGGACTTCCTCCACTGTTCTTGCGGTTGGAAGTCGTTATGACAAGATGTCAAAGAAAGTATGGCCGTTTTAAAATGGGGTTATGGTGTATTAGTGTTTAGACTTGGTGTTTCATCTATGTATATATTTCGATCATTTATTTCTTTAGTTTATCCCTTGTGTCAGTTTAGTCTCATTGTGTTTTAGATTTGTTTCTTTTGGTTAGTGCATCTTTCGGTTTACTGTTAAGTTCAGGTTTCTTTCCCCCTTTTAGTTTCTTTGTTTTGTTTTTCACCTCACCTCGCCCCACCATTACCCTCCCCTTCCCAGCTGTTAATCACTTCCTCACTTACCTCAATCACCCTCTTTCCCCAGCTGTCTCCACTCACCTGTCATTAACTCTCCTAGTTCCTCTCTCATTTCCACACCCTCCTTGTTTGAAAATATGTAAGATTTCTATAAAATTATAACAGATATTCCCACGTTACTGGGGATCTATGCAAGTTGTAGATCCCGCTACTCGCCCAATGACTGCTGGATGGACAAACTGACGGACTGATGAGTAGAATGAAATCCATTTTTTATGCCCACCCAGCCTGCGTAGCAATATTGCATTACGATTTTGCAAAGCTTGAATTTACGTAATTCACGTCATATTCACACTGTAAAAACAAGTAATAAATTCTATCATAAATAAGGAAGTTTTGTGCAGATTGTAAATGTTCTAATGGCTTTTTCGTGTTTCCAGATGTCGCTATGATGAGTAACAGCCAGAGGGGAGCAGGATTCCGCTCTATGACTTACTGTGTCAGCATGAATGTAATCTGTGAGTGTGTGTGCTTGTTTATGAGTGTGTGTGTGGGCCTATGTCATCCCACTGTAAGACCCTGTGAACATGCAGACTGCTCTCTGCTGATTAGGAGTGACAGATGGGAGGATTTCTGCAATGCTAGAGACAGTGAGAGAGACGATCCCGTGATCTTGTGCAAAGATGATGGCAGTCACGTCAAAGCACACACACCAGACACGTGCATATATGGATACAGGATAGAGCACTGGGAAAAGATGAGCAGGCTGTTAGTTTTTGTTTTAAAGATGGATTCATTTCTGTTCACTTGCATATTTCTTCTATTATTTTCTTTGCTCCTGTTTGGATCATCCAACCAATTTCACCATCAGACAAAGACACTGAGTAAATACAAAACGCAGATTCATTATCGAGTAAAAAGTTGTTCAAGCAAACCTGGCCCTAAAAAAAAGTAATTGCCTCCTCAAAATAATAGCTGGTTGCCACAGCTGGCAAGAACAACTACCTTTGAGCATTTGCGATACCTTGAAGTGAGTCTTTTACGTCTTTGTGGAAGAATTTTGGCCCAGTCTTCTTAGCAGAACTGCTTTGAATTCATTCACTTTAGGTATTTCTAGGCGTAAATGTCCTGCTTCTGGTCATGACGCACCATGTTAACTTGCCAATTTGTCAATTCAAACCACCATCTTGGAAAGACCCACATCTTTCCATGCCATCAATAAAAATCTCATGAAATCTGAGGGACCTTATTAGTCTGGAGTAGTTTCCAAATTCAGTATTGATTCTCAGTGTTTGGGTCACCTAGAAGTTTTTTCTTTACGTGTTTTGTCCTACTAGAATTTGTAGATGATCCCTAAGCAAACCGTCGCATTCTGGACTCTTACTAACCTGTGTCTCTGTATGAAATGCAATTACTGACTGTAGTGAACCATGAAGACAATGTCTGCCAAATCCTCATTTAACTCTGGTTTTTAGTGATTTCATGGGGATTATCAATCATTTTTGCATCATCTCAACCAGGGTCTTTAGCCCACATCCAGTATCTGGGACAGAACCTTTTAGGACTGATGATTTTGAAGTGTTTGGAGCATTACATGGTGTAACGAGTAACAAACAGTAACAGAGTTAACTAGGGAACAGAACGCCTAGAAGTCCAGAACCACAAACTGAAGAGGCAGATGAAGCGGAGCGGAGTTGAAAAACGTAATCTTGTAGAAAGGCTCTCCACACTTTGATTTTTCAGACAGAAAATATCATTACCTCAGTAGGAATTGGGTGTGCTTTGTAGGTCTGTGAGTCACCTCCATAATTCCTGCTGCTGAAAGCAGACTAGGATTGTCTTTCGTATCTAAAACCTGCCCAAAAGGATAAAAATGACTGAAATTTGCATCTGAATGAGATCAGGATATTAAACTGAAACGAGGTGACATTCATCCGAGTAAATTATCGTTCCACTTTTCGGCAAACGGGGAGCTCATGCATTGCTTATCTGACTGTGCAGTAAATCCCCATTTATTGTTGCTTTTGTGGGATTTTATTTAGATCCATCACCAGATTGTTGCATCAACCACAGAATACAGCAAATGGATAATTTAGCCACTGTAGAAATAAAAAGAAGCAACTCTTAAACGATATGGGGGTGCTTAGTGTTTGTTTGTTTTTTTTGCCTTGATCTATTTTTATTAAAAAAGTAACATGATGGAGTGCTGTTTTGTCATGACTGCAAAGGAGACACATAAAAAATTGTCTCATGCCACATGTTTAAGTCACACAAGTTAAAAAAAAACAACCTGAAGCTGTTGGCATTCAACAACAATTGATTGCAAGACATGGAAGCAAATGTCGCCAGGCGGGGAATTGAACCTGCGACCGCCGCCACGAGGACGAAGGCCTCAATACGTGGGTCGTGCTTTGCCCCTGCGCCACCACAGCACCCCAGATGACACTTTTGAAGAATGCTTGTTCTGAATAGTGCGCGTACACTTGGATCAGTGGTGTGGAATTCAAAATGACCTACTGTGAATGGGTACGCTGCTTTACCGTTGAGTTACTGTGTTGACATTTTAATATTCCATGAGTACATTTTGTGTACTGTGGGTATTATTATCACCCATAATAATATGGGGTAATTATTATACAAAACAACCCCACAGTAAGTGATGTCCTCAGTCTCACTTTCAATTTCCAGCATCCAGAGGCGAGTGACTGACAAAACAGTCTGTGGCAATCAAGCTTCTACGGCGCTCATCTTGTTCCTGCTACAGCCTCAAATGCATTGAAAGGTGATGTGGGAGACTTATTTTTTGCAACGACATCAATAAACAAAAGGGAAAAAAGCAGTAGAGTGAGACGCATATACAGGCTGTAGGTGGAAAAGCACCAAAGATAATTTGTGTGTTTAGATGAAGAAAAACAACATAATTAATCACATAAACTATAACTTTCCCAATTCCATACCTTAGTGGCCAGAGAAAGGTACAAAATCTCCCTGAGGGTTGAAGCTCCTGGTGGGGAGCAGCAGTAACAAAAACTAAAACTCATGCCAATATTATTTAAAGAACATTTCCTTCACACCAATTTGTGTGTCCATGACAAAAGCAAGTGGTTGAAATCATCGTGTGTGTGTGTGTGTGTGAGTGTTGACTTAGCTCTTTGGTCTATTTGCCTAATCCTCTTGCTTCACTAATACAACTCTGACACATCCGACCCCGGCAACCCGGTAGTGCCAACCAAACATTCACTCTGCTGCGTTCTTCTTCATGACTATCCCCACTTGTCTCTGACAGGAGAGTCACTTGGACTAGTATGTGATTAAATAAAGATTAGTCCTTGTTCCCACAAACTTTTCACAGATAAACCCGGAGAGCCTTGCTAAAGTTTTCTCAAAACCTGATTTTTATTTATTTAATTTTTTGCCACATTTTGCTGAGTTACTACCAATAACTTTTATAAACATTAATGGGATTTTAGAAGGCAAACTAACAAAGAGTGGTGGAAGGAAATCATAGTTTTCCAAATCTTTTGGTGTGCATTTGTAGGTCTTTTCACTCCGATACCCCTAAATAAAACTCAAAGCAACCAACTCCAACTCCAGTTTGCTTGCTTAGACAATCTGGTTAATTTGAGGTGTGTGAATCCGTAATCTAACTCTGATCTGCCTACAAAGCTACGTCTCAATAAGGTTGAAATGAACTCTGGTGTGATTTGAATACATATGTGACTGCAAGTGGGAAATCCTACAACCAATAACATCTGGTTGTAGGATTTCACTTTCAGTTTACTGATTAACATTTTGGCAACACTGTGTCTTCTTCAGAGGCCTTTGTGTCGTTTCTTTCAACACAAGAAAGAAACAGCGCCACCACAGGTGAGGAGAGGAACAGGTTACTTAGAGGGTTTGTGTGATTCTGCAAAAAGGGGGTTTAGGGTGTTTGAAAACAAAACCATGTCACACTTTTTATTGATGAAAATGTTTGGATTGCAAGTATCATTTCCATTCTGCTTTCCAATTATGCACCAAGTTGTACTGGACTATCAGAAATCAAACATGCATGGCATTATGTGGAAAAGTTCAAGCTGTACTTTTGCAACCTACTATAGAATATTCCATTCTTCTTCATGGTTCGACCTGAACATATTTATACCAATTTAAAGTCTAAAAACACGTGGATTCTTCCATCACATGCATTCCGAAAAACCTTTATTCCCTCTTTCTCTGACCCAACTCAGAAGATTTATAGAAATGTCTCAAAGTTGGACATGAAACATCTGAAACACTCCAAATAAACAATGCACTAAAATACAAATAATCTGAGTCAGCCTTTACCAGACTCTGAAAGTCGGAACTGAAGCTAATGAATGATGGCATTCGTGGCTGACGGCTGACAAAAGCTGTCCCTTCCTCAGCTTTTGTTTTCCCTCTGCTCCAGATGCTCTCTTGTTTGATCTGACCTCAAACATCATTCCTCTGTGTCCTCCCCATCCGCATATCTATTTCGGTTGCCACTCGCTGATGCGCTGTACCACAACTGATTACCTAATCCCCTCAGCTCTATCTCTGCTTGCGTAGTAGATGTCCCCAAGCAAACACATGAAGCCGTGGGTGTTTTGCCTACAACTTCTGGGGTTTTCATTTACGAACATGAAGTCAGTACCATTTAGCAACACCTTATACTTCTTACGCTTTGCATTCTTTCATACACAGAGGTACGAAGGTACTTTCTCTCTCCATTAACTAACAGCTTTAGCTTCTACTGACAGAAGATAATCTGCCCAGGTAAATAGAGCACAAGCTAAAAAGCCAACGTCACTGTTGCAGCAGACGGTGTAAAGTGACCTGGAGCTTTTAATTAGTGTAACCAGTTGGACGATGGGCCAGGTTCACCCAGAAAAACCTCCAAGGTTATATTTTGCATGCAAAACAAAGTCCCCTCTAGTCCAGAACATGGTAAAAGGGTTTGTGTTCAATGGGCGTGGCTTTAACCTGTTCTTCTCCAGAAGAACAGGTTAAAGCCACGGTACAAGGCAAAGGTCCAAACGTTTTTGTCAATTGTGGTGGAAGAGCTCATACAGCGTCAACTGGACTGGGAAACCCGCAGAGATCAAATATTCTGAGAGATTTCAGAGGAACTAGTGTAAACTAGCCAGGAATGTCAACTATGCCATTTGACTTTGCTGGTATAGTTGAGTACAGCTCCTCCTCGTTCTTGGCCCATCCACGTTCCCACATTCCAGCCCATGTTCCCACCCATATTCACGCCCACATAGTGAGGAACCTACATCCAAAGTCCCCACCTCCAGAAACATTAATATAAATCTCGTTGGCCTCTACCAATTTGTGGAAACGTAACTGCACTGTTGACAAGACTCATATGGCAGCGCTGATTTCAAATGCCCAATTAGACACAAACATCTTGTTTCCAGCCAGTGATTGGCCTTCATCACAGTTCGAGACGGAAATGATTACTCGTTGGCTTGTGAATTAATTTTTAACAGATCAGTCAAAAAATGCATCAGGAAAAGCGAAAAAAAAACATATTCAAGTTACAGGATAAACAAAACAGTAATTGTCTCCCTGGTTAAATAATAAACTTACAGTGAATATTAAAAGTATTTTATGTTTCAGTTTCATTAGCTTGTGTGCTGCCACACTTGTAGAATGAAGATTCCACTTTAACAGAACCTGCCCGACAAAGCATAAAGTAGATTAAAAGATGTGTTTTTGGACACATCATGGCCCCAAAACAAAGTCATTGATATCAATCTGTCTTCAAAGGGTTCCAAAGCCACTTCTAAGGCTTTGGAAAACCCAGTGAAAACCTTGATCTACAGATGGAAGACTCACGGAACATTGTTGAACTGACTAAATCGACTTTTACTGTACTAGTAGACCGACCTTTAAAGTTTCACTTAAAATGTCATACAAGGTGACATTGCTGGCATGGTGGTAGAGTGAGACCCACATGTTCAGAGGCTATTAGTCCATGAACCAGCTGTCTGGGGTTAGATTGCTAACCTGAGCATGTTGCTGCCTGTTTCCTGTCTGAATATCATGAATAAAAATCAATGTTTCCATGTAACAGAAACATGGATTGATGTAATAATTGCGGAAAATGTGTCTTATACAGTCCATCAACCTAAGTCTAGTATTGAACTGTGACATGTTGGTATACAACTTTCTACTCAAGTTTAACCGTGCTACGTCTTTACCTTCCTGGCTCCTGCAATTCATTTAATTTCTCGCTGCCTCACCAAAGTGAGGAAGGGCAAGGCTCATTTCAGTCCCTCACTAAGTGTCTTTGTTGAGCAGCCACTTTTAAACTGTGGGAAGGTAATAACGAAGCGGAGTCGCTGCCAGCAGCTATATTGGATTGACAGACAGCAGACAGAGGGACGTCTTTGTCCGAAGCTCTCCAAGCCGGCGGGGACCTGAACTGACGCCAGTGTGAGCTGGTGACATAAATACCCCCGGCTCTGCTGGGGCATTTACGTATGTGAGTGTTTATATCCGAAGAAATTCTACCCGCCATTCAGGCCGGCAGAAATCCCGACGCTGTTGTTTAAAGGGGGGGGAGAAAAGTAGATTTTATTTTATTTTTTTGCTGTAAAGGATATTTATAGGGATGAGAAATCGCTACCAACTTAAAAACTCACAATTCAGTAAACTTGTCATGACAGATCACAAGTTCTGGACTAGAGGCCACTAACTAAACTCAACTTATGATTCTTGTTGGTTTTTAGTTCCTATACCTAGAAAGCCATCTCTTCTGCTTTTGTGTGCAGGGTTTGCAAAACTGGCAAAACCTGCAGGATCAGGATTTTTCCTATCAAAGAGACTGTATTGGCTGCTGCAGCTTCCTGTCTAAGGAACATCGCCTGCTCTGCGGTGTGCCAGAGGATATTGCTGTAAATTTTCCACATCACTCCGAGGCTTGACAACCCTTTAAGATGGCACAGTTCTAAATTCTTTCTGGATTATGCGCGTTTCCGGTTGGGACATGGACAAAGGAAAACCTGTCCATCCATGCTTTCAGTTCATCCATAGGGTAATTAGCTTTGTATAACTTCACAATTTAAGCTTATGGTTAAAGTTCAGTTACAATGCCTACAAAAAGTATCCACCCCCTTAGATGTTTTACCCTTTTGTTGCTTTTACAAATCAACAAGGATCAACAAAATTTGGCTTTTTTTTTTAAATAAAAAATAACTCAAGTATCAAGAGTGAAAACTGATTTCTACAACAATATGGCAACTAAAAACATAACATCCAACATAAACAATCACCCCCTTTAAGGTGACTGACCTAATTCAACAGAGGTCCA
Source organism: Brachyrhaphis roseni (assembly GCA_903066815.1). Lineage (NCBI taxonomy): Eukaryota > Metazoa > Chordata > Actinopteri > Cyprinodontiformes > Poeciliidae > Brachyrhaphis > Brachyrhaphis roseni. The sequence continues at coordinate 18,669 of CAEFZY010009619.1, read as the reverse complement.
ACCAATTGGTGCTAGTCTCAAGATGAGTGGAGTGGAAATCACTTGAGTGCAGTGAGTATGTTTCCAGAGATTCTAGTATAAAGACAGCTGGTTTTGAAAGGTCCGTTCACTGGTTCATTATGATGTGTTCACACCAAACGTGTTACACGCATCAAAAACGTGTCCAACGCTTCAAAGTTCAACCCGTATTCACTTTGAATGCAGATGCTTGACATTTTGCTCTACACCTAGTGTTTTACGCATCAGGCGTGTCTGGTTTACATTTAAAGTCCTTGGTGTGTCGAAGCTGCGTCAAAATCTCCCTAGCCGTTGTTTTCTGTTGCCGGCATATTTATTGGACGCCTCGGATCCGCTTGACGCATCCGATGCCACGACGTCCCTCCACATAGACTCTGAATGTAAACCAGAAGCACGGAACGCATATGGTGTTGTCACACTATTAGTGTTTCTGGCTACAGTTACAGCTTTAAGAGAACATTTATTTTCCAGCAAGACAACAACCTGAAACATCTAGCAAGAGCTACACAGAAATTGTTCGAAGTCAACAAGGCGATGCTGCCTGATTGAGACCAATTCCACACACAGACTGATTTGTAAAAGCAACAAAAGGGTAAAAGTCGAATTAATCTCCTGATAGGTTTTGAGAAGCTGTTTTCTTGTTGTTGTTTTTTTTTTTTAAAAAAACATTCCCAGTTATGTTGCAATGAAACTTGTGATCTACAGTCCTTATTTTGGACGCTAAGGTGAAACTCACGCACAAAGTCTTGCATCAGCACCAAGAATAGAAAACCTTTAATGGACAAAGGTAATTGGCTTTAACATACATCTGCTTCCAGAGAGAAAATCCGTTCTGCTGTGTGTTAACAGCAGGATTGGTAGTACTAGAAAAAACCTGAAATAGAGAAGACTAATTGGCTTTATGCATAAACTCATTTGACTGAAACCCTGGTAAAGGGTTAGCTTCTACATTTAAGTCTTTTGGCCAAACGTCCTACTGGACTCGGAGCGAAGAATAAGCAGCTTACTGTCATGCGGATGAGTCTAAATCTGAATTCTTTTTTTTTTTTTTTTGGTCAGTATTTATGGTACTGTTAAATTATTCAGCTTTTAACAGCAGTAACACGACACCTTGTCATGCCTAGAATCTAAAATCAGCAAAGGAGTTGGGTGACTAATATCTGGAAACAGAAAAATAATGTTTAAGGAAAACTAATTCTGAAATAAAATAACATTTGAAAAAAAGTAAAAAAGAGATGAGTGAACTGCTGCCAGGACAGATTAAAGATAGTTCAGTCAGTGAGAGGCCTCATGTGGGGATTAGCCCTAACATTACCTCTCGCCTACACTGTTGAGGTCAATAGGTTGTGTTACCGTGTTAATGTCGCAGCTTAGCGCATCTCTAAAGCTGAAATAAACACTACTTATCAGAAGGTACTAATCTGGGACTCCAGGACAACAAGCAAACCAACACCAACCAAGGCTTCTACCAACCAGGCATCCACAAGAAACTTTTAGAGAAATTACTTCCTGGAACTCTATGAATTTTTACTAAAGCTTGGTTTACGCATCAAATGAATAAATCAAAGTCATTTGATTAATTTGAGCTAGAACAGGGATACATCGAAAAGTTGGATGACAGTGGCTCTTGAGGTGTTATCTGAAGAACAATAGTCTGTTCGCCCATCTGTCCATCCATCCATCCGCCTGTCTGTCCATCCATTCATTGTCTCTCCATGAAGTTTTGGGTCTGCCTTATGTACTGGAAAACTTCCACAGGGTGGAACCCAAGATAGTATCATCACCTGACCCATTTTGATGTGGAGGAGCAGTAACTCTGCCCAGAGACTTACCTGGGTGAAGGATCTCACTTCTCTGTAGGATCCACCCAACGAAGGAAGCGCAATTATAGCTGCTTATATATGGGATCTGGTTCTTTTGGTCATGATCCAACTCTTGGGAATATAGGTGAACATCAGAATTTAGAGAGTGCGGCACATTGACAGCTTTGCTTTATTCACAACAGACCAAACCTTTCTCTACCGCAGTCTGTTCCCCCTGGTAGGGGAATAGACTGACTCCTAGCCTGGAGGGAGACTTTCACCGTTTTGTGACTGAGAATCATGTCTTCACCCAGACTTATGGTCTATTTTCTCCGAAAAGTGTGAAAGTCTGCATTCCAAACTGGGAAAATTAACTCTAATGCCGTGTGAAGTTCTGGATTCTGGCTCAGAACAAAGGAGGTTTCTCAACAATCTATCAATACGAGAGTTTGTATCCAGTTCTGTCAGCTCCACTGAACAACAGCTGCTGCACTTCCATTGCAAACATGCGCAAAACTTTGTCGGCGTTCCGCTAACGTAGAAAAAACACAATTTCGCACTTGCTGTGTTTCCATTGAATAAGGAACACAATTAAAATCACATGTGAATCAGTTTGTTCACACAATGAGTCATTAAAACATGCTGACTCATCGTCCTCCTACCACTTCCTGTCTTCTTCGTCATTTCCACCAGTATTAAAATCTGGTTGTTGATCACATGACTTATGTAATGTCAAGTGTTTCCATAGCAGGTTTTCAAAATACAATAATTTCGATGCGGCCAAAAAAAACTAACAAAAAAACCCCCCACCTCATACTAGCACCAAAACTTTGACTTTGTTTCTTCTTTATCTGAAACATTTGCCACTTTTTGAAGTTTTGAGCCGACATCATGTTGTCATGACTCTACAGAACAGGCAGTAATCAGATAATACAATTTTTCAGTGGTGTGACGCCATTCAAATCTGATGTAGCTAAACAAAAAAATAAAAGAAATCCGTAACAGAGCAAATATTCTTCACCGCTTTGTAAACTGTAACAACACACAGACAAAAAGCCACCACAAATAAATGAGTCCAAATTGTGCAAATAGTACTGCGTGACCCTATGATTAGTTTTTAAAAAATAAATGTAGGCCTATTAAAGAAAGGTTTCCCGCTCCTTGGGAAATAGCTCCGACTGCTTTTCATTTGTTACAGAATCCCTGGGGTCCAGTGGCGAAAAAGACTTTCTGACAGCCTATTTAATTGGAATTAATTGTTCTGTACAGGAAGCCAATTTCAAAATGACAAAAATGTCCCAAACATAAACCCAGTGTTGCTGCTTGCAATCCAACTCTAAAGCCAAAGAACAGCTTCAAACAAATCACGTGAAATCTGACTGAAGCAAAGTAGTTTACCGTCCCACGAACACTTTGATATCAATCACAGCTTCGGGATTTTAAATGTTCGGAAATGAACTCACGGCCGAAGATCCGGTCTGGTGTAATTCACGCATGTGGCGCAATGTGGCAAGCCAGCTGATCTCTTTGTGTGCGTGTGCTGTTAAAGCATAAAGTGCTTACTTTGGCTCGGTTAGACAGAAAGCTGCCATTATGAAATAAGCAACTGTGTTTACTCTCTAAACCTTTAAGAAGATTTTGAGCTTCCATTTCTTGTGTTTGTGAGTGAACGAGTGTGTACCGAGCACGTGAGGGTCCCGCTTTTTAAATTTTTTTTATCCGCTTTGGGCAGTTCATGTAAACACGTGGCGACATGGCCACGGAAAAAAGCAGGACAGACGAATAAATGACGGAAAAGGAGGAAAAACGAGAAGGTGACACATTGACAGAGAAAGAGAGACGCGCGTTGAGGGAAGGAAGGAAGGAAGGAAGGAAGGAAGGAAGGAAGGAAGGAAGGAAGGAAGGAGAGTGGAAGCTCATGCTCCAGTGGAAGTGAAGTCATGCGAGCGGCGCTGCAGCCTTCCCTTCAGCCTGAACAGCTCCAGTTTTAATGAATTGTTTTCCGCGGCAACACCTGAAGCACACCGGCGCCGACAACAAGCACGCGAGCTCCGGCGCCTCACCTCCAACTTTAACTCCTGAACACTTTCAGCTATACACACATCCAGGCCTAAAACCAAGAACCTCATTAAGAAGTAAGAAGCACTCAGGTCTATGGCACGCCAACTTCTTCCCACTCATTGCTGTCCCAGTTGGCAGATGAGCGAGTGTCCTTACATGTGAAACATCAATCTGTTGGTGAAATTTAAACTCACTTAGTGAGTTTAAATTTGGGTTTTGATTAAAAGCTGTTCGATACTCTAAAAACATCATCATGGCGTACCAGTATAAAGCAAAACAGATGTTTAACTCTCTTAAAATAGTCAGTTACACTTGTTTCTTTGTTGTTGTTTTTTTTTTTTTACATGGACAAAAGTTGCATTAGCCAGTATATATTTCTGAGACATTTTTTGTGTCGTTTTTAAAGATATGAGTGTTTGTGGAGTACCGTTTCAAGTTAGATTCAGTGTTTGGTTCTAAAAAAATGTTTAGGTTCCATATATAAAACTTTGATTTGTGTTTCCTTTTATAATAATTTTGGCAAGTTTTTATTCGTCATCTGTTTTCAGGGTCAAAGTCAAAAATTAGAGCAACATTTTAATAGTTTTTATGGCCTGAACACGACATAAATGGGGGTATTATATGTTATCCAGGCACATTGTGCCATTTTACAGCACAATCAAGTAACTGTGTTACCTTCAGTTGTTATAAAAATGCTATAAATATAAAAAAAATAATTTAAAAGATATTTGACTTCACCATTGCAGAGCTGTGTTTGACTCACACCTTTGCTTGAAGCGCGGTTGAGGCGCTGCAGTTCTTTTTTTCAGTCCTAGGTGGCGCTTCAGACAGAGTCGTCCTTTGTTCAACTACTGGTAGCGGAGGAAGAATCTTCAGAGAAGAACTAATACTATTGTAACGCTTGAAAGTTTGAGATCATGAGTATTTATTTTTATCTTTTGTAGAAGTCTGTCACACATCTTGCAACACACACACACACACCCCCGCACACACACCCCCACACACAATCATACATGCTTTTAGTCTCTACCATGTGCTCTTTGTGTTTGGCAAGTGACACTGTTCAGAATAGTAATCTGCACAAGCAGCTGAAATGACAGGATTCACCCCGTGTGTGTTTGTGTGTGTGGGGGGGAGTATCTTAATTCCAGAAATGGCTAGCGTTAACCAGATGTTAGAGAGTAGCTCGGCTTTTCAGGTTTATGGTGGAAGTTGGTTGTTGGGGTGTTTTTCGCACATGATAGTCGGTAGATTCAGTTTGATCAGGGGCCAAAATTGTAATATTTGTTCAATTTCACACTGCACTGTGTCAAATTAATCAAACCCTATAAAAAAAAATCTGTTCACCCCCTGGGTTGTGGTGGCTCTGCACCAAGAACCACTGAAGGAAACAACACTAAAACCTCTGAAGAAGACGCTGAACGCAACTTCCTTCTTTATGAAATACAAACAAAAGTAAGAGTGGCGTCAGATTTTAGTGGTTGGAGGATTTCTCTTTCGTCTTCGGCAAAAGACCACAAGCCATTTCGCCATACAGCGCTAGACTTGCGCGTTTGTTTTGGTTGTATTTACCCAGAATGCCCTGCACCACAGCCTGCGTTCTGCTTTTGAAGCGGTCTCTGGTCCGCTTGGCGTCCACATGTGCATTCAAACCGCACCAGAGTTCACTTCAACCAAACAGAAACTTACATTAATTTTGCAGGTGGACCAGTTAGCTTTTTTTGATCCGCACATTGATTGCACATTCACACCTCACCAAAGAGTTTGATTAAAGTTGTCTAAACAGGGCTTGTGGTAATGTACCCTTAAAAAGATACGGATATTTTAAAAAATGAGTTAAAACTAAGGATGAGGTGATAGTCCTTATGGAGGAAAGTGGGAGGATGTTTGTATGAGCAAAATTCTAGAGGACAGACCGCTCAGCACAGCACTGGAAACAGTCAGTGTTGTTCTGATGAGAAATAGTTCAAATGTTTCAGCCAAATGTATAAATGTGTTTTTATATTTCGTTTAGTGTTTGTTTTTCAGTTGTGGAAAGTTTTGAGTTTGCTGAACTCCCCAGTGAAAACTCGATTTTCCCAGCTGACATCGCTGTGACTGCGGATGACTTCAGGTCAACGCCGGGCTTTGCCACACCAAGACCATCGTTTAATGTGAGTGAAAAGTCACAACACATTTTAAAATAAACTTAGACCAAGTTTGAAGGGGAAAAAAAGCTTCACACAATCCCAAAAAACACTAAACAAGTGGCTGACTAGTGGAAGACCCAACCTGTGTAGTTGTTGGTGAAGACCTGAGTCTGCATCTCCGTCGGCGCCTCCGCCGGCTCCTCTGTGGGCGTTTGGGCTACGGTCTGCAGGTCCGGCTGCAGTGGCACCGTGGTGTTGGTCCAGTCCTCCGGCAGCATCGCGGCATTGGTGGCCCGGCTGTCCTCTGGGCTCAGCGTGGAGCCCTGTGCCAGAACCAGACAGCAGAGCAGGGGCAGGAGCAGCAGCATCCAGAGGCGGCTGCCTCCACTCCTCCATCTGTCCCTCAGTGGCATGGTGTCAGGTAGTGAAGGAGAAGAACTCTGCAAGAGGGACGAGGACCCAAACTCACAGCCTCATAGTCTGGCTGCAAACAAAAAGGGAAAATCCTTCACTGATGGGATGTTGGTTGCTTTCTTCTTATCCTCCTTTTCTTTATTCTTCTTGATGCCCTTCACTTCAAACCCTTTGTGGACAGAAGCAAACTGTGTTTCCCCTCATCATCTCACCGCACTGCATGACAGAGAGAGAGAAGGGATGTAAGAGACGGCAGCACGTCCGCGTACGAGCCGCATCCAGCTGTAATCTGCCCCGCTCTCTGCTCACTCGCTGTTATTCTCTCTCCAGCCTTCTACTCTCACTCATTCGCTCAGCTGGCTTACTCTCTCCCCCTGATCTCCAGCTGGGCTGACTGAGCTGTTGCGTAACACCAACTCATTTGCTGAGCTGTAACTCATGCAGCCTTAAGTCCAGATATTCCTGGTCCCTTGTCTACCCTTGAAACTTGTTTCTCAGAGCAGAGTGCATACTGCCACTTGTGAGGGAAGATTGCAGACCGAGAAGATGTTAGCTTCCCCAATAGCAACCAAAAGGCGCGATCTCACTTGGGGGAAGGAGGTTTGACAATGAAAACAGCAGCTGAAAACCACTTAACATGAGGTGTTTGTAGTTGAAAAGTCTGAGTCAGTTTCTGTTTCCAAATACAATCCTGACATAATCTTATGAAAGAACATCCAAAAAAGGCAGTTTTCAAACGTGAAGAAGCTAATAAAGCTAGTCTGGCTCTACGTGAAGCCCTAAACCCTAGCTAGGCCGCTCTGTGCATCAGCGTATGTTTGAGATCATGACAGAATTTGCCATTTTTCGTGGTTCCACAAATCATGGCTAATCGTTCAAATCCTTTAACACAACGTTAGGGTGTTGGTGTTGCTCAACCTTTGACTATACTAACTTTAGCAGTTTTAAAAATCTTAGAGCACAAACCTTTTTTGCCGCTCTGCTCTTTAAAGAGCAACAAACAAGCTGACAAGTTTCTTTCTGCTAGCTAAATAGTCAGGCTGTCTGCTCCTGCCCAGCCTCCAGTTGGCTACTTAAAAGATGGGCCTTGTAGCTAGGTAGCTAGCTAGTCGGATGGTTTTACTTTAATCGGAATGATGGATGACATTCCCAGTTTTTCATGCTTAAAAGCACTCAACCATTTAATTGATTTTTAAAAAATGTTTACAGTTAGCATGTAGCTTCAGCACAACTCTTTCAAATTCAAACATTTCGCTCATTTTTATATGCGTCTTTTGTCGTTTTAGTGGCGCGCTTAATTTTACTCAACACTTTCCATTTTCACTTCAGATTTTTTATATTTTTTTTCAATAAACAGTGAAAAGGTGGAATCTGTAGTGTGTGAATTTGTATAACTAACGTACCCGGTGAAAACCAGGTAATGAGAACTGCATGAGGGTGTACTTTCTTTAGAGAATCCCCATAAGGTGATGTAAATTAATGTATCACCACAAGCTCATTTTCATTTTGTTTCATCCATGCGGTGAAAAACGTGACTTCCTGGCACGCGTTTCCGCTGCGGCCGTTTCTTTGCGTGAGCCTGCGAGTGCCAGGGGTGGATGTTCAGGTGTAATGCGATGACCCACAAAAGCTCGTGTTGATAGCTTTCCGGCCTGAACGTCCGTGCAAAAAATTGTGAATAATTTATGCATCTCGGACCAAAAATAGAAGAGCGACGGACGGGAAAAGATGCTGCCAGTGAGCGAGAGAGGAGCAAACATAGTGTCGACACAAGCAGAAGGAAAAAAAAGACAATTTTAATTAAAAATAAATAAAAAGAAAACACAGAAGATGATTTGAAAACATATGCAGATGTTTCAAGCTCACCGCTTGAAACAACAAAATGTCAGTCTAAAGCCAGGCCTGTAGATGGGGATGAGGAAAACTCTGCTGGTGCAAACTGCATTATTTACAGCCACCGCCTTTCCAAAGTGGACAAAGTGGAAAGTTATTTTAAGCCATTAAATGACAGCCTCTTGAATGTTTTCATATCTGCATGCTATGTCTGAAACATGTCTTACTTTTGTTTACTTTAACAAAAGATTTCTAAAAAAAAAAAAAAAAAAAATCTAAATAAACCTGTAAAATTGCCATGATATACAATAGATAATAATAAATAATTTTCCACCTTCGTTGTGACATGTCTCTTGTTCTTTTCAGCGGAGAAACCACTGTTCTGGGGAAGAATATGAAAAATTCAAAAGCTGCAGAAGCCTGACTGCATAATCGTGCACATCAAGTGACTCTTTGCTGAAGCACCTTTTGAATCACTTCCAGCAGTTTTCTTTGCTCAGGAGGCTACCTAGCGTCTCGACTCGCCAATATCTCCCAACAGCAAAAGTTCCCCAAATCTACCAGATTGTGAGAAACTCTGAGCTCCACAGCGGTTCTGTCAGATTTAACTCTGGACTTTGGTTAGGCCAGTCCAAAGCCTTACAGTACGTCTAGTGGAGTCACTGTTTGGATTTATGAAGTTAGGACTAAAACCAAACTTTCTTCACATCTCCTGGTTCCGCTTAGACAACTGAAGGTCAAGGGTCAAAGCCGATGTTTAGAACTGCTCATGATTTCATCTACTGAACTCCTTCAGAATAAAAGTAACCCCAGATCCTGATGCTGCCACCGTCATATTTCAGGTGAAGCTTTGTGTTCTCTTTTTGTTGTTGTTTTTTGACACATTTTCTTTCACACAACGGTGGAAGATTTTTATGTAGAATTCGATGCATTTGTTGAAATAAGACCAGATGTATTTCCAAGTGAAACACTCACTTTCAGAACAATTCATGTCAAATTATGTTCTGCACTCAAAACGTCAAACAGTTTTGTCATCTTACTGACCAGGTGAAGAAAAACACAATGAACAGTAAAGCGATACTTTTGTGCAAAGGAGCCAGAATGACGAACATTAGCAGGTTTATCTGACTGGATGTTCACAACAGGAATCTGCTGCTCTGACACTATCAGCCTAAACCTCTGTGTGACATCTTAGAACCTGTTAAATGCCGTTATATAATCCAAAATTAAATGCCTTTTCTTTGTCTTTTACTAATATGGAAATACAACTTTTCTAATCTGCAAAGAGTATTCAACCCTTGGAGTATTCAAACCTTTGCCATTCGTATTAGCATTAAGTCGTATGCTAGCTCTTCTTTAAAACTAAGGAGAGATTTTTGTTCTTTATTTCCTCTATGACACTGCAAAGTTCAAATCCAACGTTCAATTTCATTTGAACTTAATATTTAATTTTTTTTTTTTTTTTAAATCCTGGCTGCTAACTTTCCCTGGAAAAGCGCTTTTCTTTGCAGATGATCACCTTTGATTCTACTTAACGAAAATCAGAAAATTATAGTTTTGACAATAAGTAAAAAATATTTACACTTTTGAATTTGGAAAGCAGTTCCAAGTAGAGATAGAATAGAGAACTGAAAATGATACCTCGTAAAGTTAGCAGTACCTTATTTAAAAGTAAACCTGAAATATGACTTTGGCTACAACTGAGCTACATCAACACCTCTCTCGATTTACTCAGTGCTCCATTGAACTGGTAGAAAATCCAGTGCATTAAATACATAAAATGTGGAAAACAATGCATTTCTGAGTTTTCGTTCAAAGTTGGCTGCACAGTTTGTTCTCACAAACATCAGACGTTTTCTAATGTCGAAATCGACGTCTTAAGACTTTCCAACGTGGGAAATAGTGTCAGTGGACCCCCTCATACCCCTATGTTAAGTTTCACTAACATTCAGTGAAACAATATTGTGATATACTTAATTAATTTATAACAGGTGGTCAAGACATGACTTTCTCTGTCTCTGGGACAAACTGGAGAATGACGCAAATCCTAAAAGCTGTCGCCTGGTGAGTACAGGTCTATTTGGTTCCACAGTGATTGGAACATTAGGGCCAAGAAAACTGCTAGGTGGAAAGATTCACCCATGAGGACGATTCGGCATTGCTAAACCTTGAGCAGGTCAAGGTTCATTCAATGTGATGAATGTCCACGTTTTTCCGCCAATAGATTTCTTTCTGCCTTGGTAGTGAAAACATTTTCTGAGATAATAATCCTAGGATTAATCATGTGTTAAATTGTGAAAAGCGTTTGAATCTTTGGGATTAATGTGAGAAAAGTTGAGTCATTTCCAGCTTCATCTCGATTCCATGCCTCAATCGAGACTTCCTTGCTCAAATCTGCCTCAACGTCAGGTCAAACCAAGTCCACCCATTACTTTCACTAAGCCTTTAATTACAGGAACATTAAGGAGATCTCGGGGTCTTGCTGTTTCACAGCTGGGGTCTGTAGACAGGGGAAAAAAAATCTCCTCTGATTTAATATAGCCTTAAAAACTTGTTTTCTGCACACCGCCTGGGTCTAAAGCGGCTGACTGCGACTCCTGCTGCGACAAAGCCTCAGGATGATGAGGTCAGGATGATGGAAGGGATTGGAAGGCCAGCGGGGAGTGGCCTGATGCAAATCGGAGGAGCTCCTGGGAAAGCATCCTCAACAAGAAAATACCACATTAGATGTTCTTGAACGAACATAATAAAAGACGCGCTGTCCCAAACGATCGATTGATGCATTGAAGTGTAAAGCTTTACTCTTTTATCACTACGATCGTTTCATCCATCTCTCTTCAGAAATGCTTGTGAAGAGACACGTGTGATGGAGAAATGGAAGAAGATTTTAGAACCAGAAGCTGCTGTTGTAGTCTCAAACATCTTGAAAACCAAACACAGAACTGTCTGTTAATCTGTCGTCTGAGGATTTGGGTGAAGATCCTGGCTTTGAGTGACTCTACACAGCTTTGACACTGATTTGGAAGGCAATCAGCTGCATCAGATTAGACCTAGACAGCCAGACGTGGGATAACACATGTAGAGGAAGACTGGAGGACTTTTCCTACCTCTCCACTTGTTCCCTTCTAGACCAAGAAGTCTCCTCAGCCCTGGAGGTAAATCCCTTCGGACAGTCTCAGGTTCAGGAGAGGCTTGAGACGAGGAATGCAACATCTGTAGTTCCATTCCTCGTCTCTAGATGTGAATCTCTTAAATGAATTTTTCTTGTGGTGGAAGGTGAATGGAAGGTACAAAGTTCCTTCCACTCAACTTTATACCCTTTTCACAATATTCTATTTGTCTGAGAGGTTGTATTGTGGGTTTCCATTTTCTACAAGCCATAATCAACAAAATTATAAGGATTAAAGGCTTGAAATATTTCACTATAGTTGAAATAAATATGTATAATAAAATATTTTCACTTCCTGAAACACTAAGCTTTTTCTGTGATATTCTATTGGCGTCTTTTACTTTAGTTATTTGGAATGTAACCTGTAACACACGAACCTAAAAGTTCACAAACAAATGTCTAATCATTTGTAGAAAGAAATAAACTTGGGATGACTTTTTGAATATCCATATTCCTGTCCTTCTCTCCATTTTTTTAAAAGTAAAAACTGGAAGTAAAACTAACTTTCCTACAGCACCAAATGTCCAGAAGATAAAGAAATAAGTAAATAAATAACCAAGCAAATTTCGCTTAGATTAATTTGATGAAAGTTTTAAACTGCCAGCAGGAAGTTGTCTGGAAAAAAAAAAAAAAAAAAAAAAGTACTTTCCTGCATCGACGCTGTTTATCCACCAGAGGGCAGTACTGTTCCACTGGATAAAATCCTGCCTTTTGAGGCGCTAAATTTCTCTCTGGTTTTGTAAAACAGGTCAGAATAGATTTTCTGCTCCCGTGGTTAGATATTATGTGTGTGTTTTCTTATTTTTAAAGATGTGTTATTTAGATGTTTGTTGCCATTAGGAATTCATCTGCTAATGGCAAAGCAACAGAAAACTTAACAATCCATCAGATCAAAATAGAACAAACTCAACATTTCTCTCCATTCATTTTCCCATCCACTCTGACTGCTTCCTTTGCTCTGCTGCCTGCAACCTGAGCCAGGCTTTACAAAGGGCTGACAGAGGCGGTAGCCCAGGGCAGCAATTTTTGGGGGGCGGCCAAAGATTTTTATTTTCAGATTTTCTTTCCCATGATTGCATATTTCACAAATATTGTACTGTTCAATAAAATGCCAAATCATGTGAGTTGTATTATTTTAGGATTATTATGAATTTAGCAATATTTATAAAGATATTTGAAAATTGTGAAGTTATACAACACAGAGTTATTGGTATTGGGGACAAAATAAACCTACAGTGCATCACTTCATACCTGCTGATGTATGTAGTTTCTTTTTTTTATGAAATCTTTTTTCTTTTTTTAAAATAAAATTTAATGTCATGTAATAAAAATGATTACATGACATTCAATGTCAACATTAAATGGGAAATCACTGAACTTACAACTCTTGCACAATTTCTGATTGTTAGTCCTACTGCTTTTCAATAAAATAACTTCATTAAATTTATTTTGACCATCCGTCAAACACAGATGCCACTGTATAACTGAGGTATTCTACAACAAAACAGCATCAAATCTTAAATGTAGCTGTATTTTTGTTCTAAGGAAGGATTTACTTCAGTTCTCTGCCTCCAGGTTGGAAGTTTGCGATCTTCAGGGTGTTTCAATATAAGATACATTTGGTTTACTATCTATTTTTAACTAAGTTTTTTGCTCTTACTTTAAAAAAAAACAAAACAATCTTGTTGTATTTAGCAAAGTTTAATGGATCTGTTCCCGAGTAAAAAGTCACAATGTTACATTTTCCCTTTAAGCTATAACTGTAAAAACTGATGTTAATGTAATCCTAAAGTAGCGTCCATCTGCATTAGCCTAATTCATCTGGAGCTCTTGCACACTGCCTTCATCAAACTTTTCCAGCCACCCTGATTGGTGAGGTCTCAGCCAATGAGGGTGGAGCAACATGGAGGCTAATTAGCATACCTATGCTGCCAGATAAAAACTCCCGCAGCTTCACCTGAGCGCCAGACCCAAGGAAGGAAAGCTGGAGTGACTTGACTGGTCCTCTCCTCTCACCTCACCTCACTGTGGAAACACGCAGGGCCAGCCGCCGCCGCCGCCTGGGTTCTTGTGCGTAAATGCGCACAGCCAGAACCAGAACTTCGCGCTCCCTCAGGTGGACCCAGGCTCAACTCATCGGCCGGCTGGTGATTCCCTCGCGCCCGGTTCCCGCCGACCCGTGTCCGCTCCGAGTCAGAGTTCCGCGTGCCCCATGAGGCTGGAGGCCGCGGCCAGGATGGACGTGTTCAGGAAGCTGTGGAGGGCCAGGAAGCTGATCGTGGTGGTGTTCATCCCGCTGTCGCTGCTGCCGCTGCCGCTGGTCCACCCCACCAGCGTGAGTACAGCTCAATACACCGCTTTACCCTCAAAACAGGTGGAGCTTTTCAAAATAAAAGCGCGCGTTTGCATATCGTCGCCTTCCTAAAATAGTGTTATAAGTCATTTTGTGCTAAAAGTATTTCTTTCTTTATCTTTTTTTGCCTAAAACATCTTCTGGAAAGGAACAAAAATGGTGATTTAATTTAGGAAGGTGACCATACATGGATGGATGTTTAGTCAATACACTGAATAACTGATCAGAATTAGTAACTCATGAGAATATTAAAGTTGAGGAATGTAACATTTTGGAAATTCCTGTGGAATTAAGTTTAAGCTGGTTTAGGTTATTAAAAGTCTCAATAAATCCATAATCTAGGATTTGATAACTACCTGCTGCTGCCTGTGTGTGTTCCTCCTGGTGGCTGCACATGGCTCCACAGTCCTGTTGGGAGCTCAGTTTCTCTTGAGTGTGTGTGTGTGAGAGAGAAAGAGAGAGAGAGAATCAATCAAAAGCCACACTGTCCCTCTGTTTGTCCTGCGCTGTCACACTCCTCAGCTGATGAGTTTTGTGTGTGGGTGTGTGTGTGTGTTGAGGGGAGACATCGCCACATGGTGATGAGATATAGAGATCAGTTCTCAGCTGAAACTTGAGCTTATTTAGGCTAATATTTTGCCTTTTCTTTTCTTTAATTAGCGATAACAATACTTGTTTTGCTCCAGATGAAACATTCCTGACAGATTTTCAGACTTTGTTCCAGAAGAGTTGGATCTGGTTTGGTTAAAAATGGTCGATTCCAGGAGTTCTTGCAGATGCTGACTCCTCCTGCAGACCATTTGGAGCAGTTAATCTCCTCGCTGCCATGAAAGTCGTTTTCTGGTTTATCTGAAACGACGAGAAATTCAATCAAAGGGAGTTTCTGATAACATTAACCAGCTTCCAGAGTTTAGACAAACTTTTCCATACATTATTGACACTTACTGTACTGCACTGCGTTAGAATACATTTCATTGGATTTGAACTCAACTTTGTTGAGGAAACGTTGTATGTAGCTCTGGGTCTTTTTATATGTAGATCTGATGTTGATGTTTATAAAAGACAGTTATTTAATCTATTAGAAATGGCCTTTATTGTTCCACAGAAGAGAAATTCAAGAGATTATATGACAAAAATCTCCCCTCAAGACGATGACAAACATAGTCAAGAACTTCTTTATTTCAAAATAGAATTGTTGGTGGGTTTTTTTTTTTTTGCCAACAAAAGCAGCCATCCATTCAATTCATCATGTACTATTGACCAGGATATAAATATACATTTATATATGTGATTAAAATTCTAATTAAATTGCCTGACTATTTTATTGAATTATAATTTAGGAACTTTAAGAATATTTTACACAAATATATTTCCAATTTTCTTCAAATGATCATGTCACCGTTGGCTGTCCATGAGGGAGTTCATGTAAAACTGGTTTTAATAAGAACAACTTAAAGTCAAGAGTATGGAGCAAATCTGAATGAATTGAAAACTGGGAACGAGAAGGCGAACTGACAAAAAAGTCTTAAAATGCATAAACAATAGTCACGGTTTGTGGTGTTCATGATGCACGTTAGGTTGTAGGGTTGATATATTTTGGCTTTTATGCTGTAGTTCAGCCAGTATTGCAGATCCAGATGCAGTAGCATAAAAATAAAAATCTTACTGGAAGTAAACACACAGCTGCATTAAGTTAGCATAGTTATTGCAGATGCTGCATTTTATATGAAATATGACTTTATGTACTCAGTATGAAATGTATTTTACTTATCGTGTGGCACAGATGTTCTAAAATGAAGTCAAGACAAACTATCTAGATTAAAAAGAGAATGTTGCCATGGCGACAACGACTGGGTTTCACTACGTTTTCAGTTGTTTGTCCTCTCGCCTTGTCCGTTTGGCTCATGCCCCCAAATATTTTCTGGCTTTTTGGTTTAAAATGTTAGAACTCTGTCGTAATAATTACATGTAAAATTCACTGTTAAAAAACAACAACAAGAAAACAACTGCTCATCACTTCCTGCAGCTCAAACTGAAAAAAAAAATAATAATAATAATAATAATCTGCCAAAGCATTTAGCATGTGGTCAAACATGTTTCCAGTTTTTTGTCTTCGTAATAATTTGGCATCAATAGCATCTATGGCTGGTTATGAAGAATCCCGATGTCACTCAGTGACTAACAGAAACCTTTGGAGATTTTTATTCCCTTCTTCTCATCCACTGACTGCAGGGTTTTACCCCAGAAAACCTGCTAAGCCCGGTGGTTACGGCCGCTGCGGCTCCCCAGCCTGTTTGTGTTGGAAAAAATGCTAAAATTGACAAAAATTCTGAGGTTAACGAGTGGATATAATAATTTGGAAATAAAGGCATGTGAGGAAAACAGGCAGGTGTGGTTCAAAGTATCAAACTATAAACCTAGCGTAATCCGTCTTTGCTGTCGCCTGTGTATGAAAAACCCTGCTTAAAATAAACAAACGACTTTTAGCCTGGTGGGGAGCAAGTGAAGCCTGGTGACCCACCAGGCTTAGAATACACCGAGGGAAACCCTGGACTGTTCCATGTCGGCCGTGTTTTACACAACTGCCTGCTGGTGTTGCATGTTTAGAGTCTTTCCCATTTTGAAGAGTATAGTAGCTCTAATTAAATTAGAGAGAAAAGCAACATTTGAAAATATGGTTATCGATATTTTTAAGGGACTGCTAAAGTTAAAAACAGTTTCTTCTTAACATAAGATTTTTCTCCCCTCGTTAGATGAATGTATTTTTTTTATTTTTTTTTTACAGTGAGATTCTGCTGGTGTGAGAGTAGATGAATCCACATAAAGGCTTTTTACAGTTTAAGGGATCTACTATACAGCAGGTGTCCTGGTTGTCGAACTTTATTACCCGACGTCCATATTGTTGCGTCAGTGGTGTTGGACACTTGGCTCCAGTGACGAACGCAGGATGTGGCCATTAAAGCACAAAGTTGAGAAAAAAAACCTTCATGACAAAGGGGGGAAAAAAAACAATCCGTGCAATTAAGTTACATAATCAAACCACCTCCATGCTGGATTTTGGCCCCCACGTGGCTTCGTTACGACAGCGGGGACCTCAGACTGCGTCAGGAATGCGACAGTGGTTCAGAACGATCCTTCCTCTGTGTGTGTGTGTGAGTGTGTGTTTGGAGTGGTACTGTGTCCAGCTGCAGAAGAACAGAACATCTGTAGGATACAGGCAGGGCAGGTCAAAGAGACGCAGAATCAAAGAACAAGCATTTGATGCTCGATTTTTGTGTCATCAGATGTTAGAAATTAGTTGTGGCCTGGTTAACTTTAACGTAATCCTATATTTAAAGTTAAATAAAGATAGGGATGATGTAGATTTCTCATAGAATAGGATGATAAACATTATTGGTGTTGAGAAAATGACTTGGCAGTATTTTTTGTAAAAGAAAGTCCAATTTTTTTTTTCCAAAGAAGTTTTGTAAATCACAAACCTTGTTTTTAAGGCTTTATTAGTGTAAAATAACGCAGTATAGGTTTTACCACTTTAAATGTTGCAATTCGTGGGTTTGTACAACCTGACTGGTCCAAATGCCAACACGGCATCGCTAACATTCCCTTCTTTGTTTTCTGAAACACAAAAATGAGATGTTAAAGATTTTAAATTGTTGTTTTGCTTTTCTGTTTTCACTGTAGAATAAACCCATGCGACTATGATCCAAGTATTTCGGGTTGTAAGGCGAAACGGAACGAATTCAGTCCATTTTAAAAATCTGAAACTACAGCGTTTGTAGCATCCAACGTTAGCCGTTGCGGTATCGTCACAGTTTTTATAAATCATTCCTGTCTTTTCTGCCATTCTGTCACTTACTCTTTTAAATAATAATTTTGCATTATCAAAACTCTGTCACACAAACCATTTTCAAAGCAGTAGAGTTTTCTCCGCCTTTCCTAGCCAAGCGTGGTTGGCTAACCTAGCCTAGCCTTTGCCTTCCCGCACAGTTCGACTCGATTTTCATCTCGCTTCAGCGCTCCGTCAGGGATTTCTCCGGCTAAATTTTAACCGGGTCAGTCAGTGAACACAAGGACAAGTTGTAAACAGTGATGTTGATTTTTTTATGTTGTTTTAGAACCGTAGTCTGTCTGAATAGTGTTGTAGTTTGGTAATATCAGCGGAAGAAGTGAATGAAGCCATTCAGTCCGCGTTGGCCACGCTTCCAAATACTGAGCAATCAAATTTGGAGCGATAGGGATGCTGAAGACATTTTATTGCTGGTAAAGATGTCTTTGACCTACTCCCCACAGTGTGGCTTACAGCACACACCAATTCCAGTGAGCTTCGTTAAGCTAGCGTATTGAAATTGTTTAAAACTTCACAGTCCTCGTTTTGCGTTTAAATGCATTTAATTGTCACCTAAATGTCTGCTCGACACATGTACAGTACATTCCGCACGAAAAAGCAAATGCGTATTTGTGTCTGCGTGGCTCGTTTCATTTTAGCCCGTATTCTGATAGTGTACGGCAAATATAGAACTCTGTGCAACATATTTAGAAGTAAAAAAATAGCCCATAGCTGTTAGTAGTAACATGGTGTGGTGGTCTTTGTGGGAAGATGTCTTTGCGAACTTCCACCAATAGAAGCTGTTGCTCGTCTGCCATGTTTTCCCGCACAGAACCATCTGCGTGTTTACAAAGTTTCAGAGGTGTGGTCAAAGCATAAATCAGGTTTAATAGTACTGTAAAAAAAAAAAAAATGTCCCACAGATTTCATAATGGCAAATTCTCTTAAAAAGGAGGAAATGTATGTTTTTGTTTGTTTTTTTAAAAAAAATCCAGAATAGTGTTGATTCCCTGAATTAGGACCTTCAGTTTGGTGTAACACCAGGAAATCATTTGTATGGATCG
>CAEFZY010009615.1:0-59233 GCA_903066815.1 Brachyrhaphis roseni | reverse complement strand
TTTAGCATATCGTACCTCAACCAAGTGGCAGAGATGGCTCAATCAGGTTAAACTAAGTTAGGCACTCCTCATATTGAGATGTAGAGACCCAAAATGTGCTAAACCATATGGTTGAGCGGGCAGCTGGAGTTTCAGAAAGATTATGAGTTTCTTAAAGAGACAGAGGCCCAATCTCAAGGAGTTAAATTAAAAAAGCAAATTTCTTTTAAGTTTTTGCTTAAAAAACTTAAAAGTTTTTAAGCAAAAAACTTTTGGCTTAAAAAAAAAGTTTTGCTTAAAACTTTTTTGCTTAAAAAAAGTTTAAGCAAGTTTCTTATAGAAACTTCATTTCTATAAGAAATTAAGTTTTATAGAAACTTCATTTCTGTAAGAAATGAAGTTTCTTACAGAAATGTTAACTTCATTTCTGTAAGAAAATGAAGTTAACATTTCATTTTCTTGAAATGAAATGTTGCACAATCATAGTTGATTGTGCAACTATGATTGCACAATCAAGCAATCATAGTTGCTTGATTGTGCTATAAAATGGCACTATGTGCCTGGAAAATACATTAACCTTCCCCTCTAAAATTAAAGTAAAAATTTTGTTGATTATTAGGAAACTTTTAAAAATGTAACTTTTAATGTACAAAGACGTAACATGAACGTTACTTGGATAAACTTTCCTTTTAGCATTTTATATTTTATGAAGCCAGATCAAAACAAATAATCCCTGTGGAAAATACAGAAAACGTATCTTTAAATTAAACATTAGTTTATTACTTCTGTACTCAAATCTCTTCTGTCAGCTCTCCCACTATGACTTATTGGTTGTTTCCTTTGCTGTTGCACAGGAGTACCAGGCTCAAGTAGAGGAGATGCGGGTTTCTATTAGGCAGCTGGAGGAGGACCTCTCTGCCGCCCGTCGCCGTAGCGACCTGTATGAAGCAGAGCTGAAGGAGTCTCGACAAGCCAACGAGGAACTGAAGAGGAAGGCTGCAGACCATCAGCACAGGATTCAGAAGGTCTTCACCATCACTGTTCATGATTCAAAAATAGAAACAGAAAGTTGTGGGCTTTTTACCATTTTAAAATGGGAAAATATTCTAAATAATGGAAATTATAATAATTAGTAATTATGGTAATTTCTCATAATCGTTCCTCTGTTATTATAGGCCAAAGAGCAGGGCAAAGCAGAGATGGAGGAAATGATCACCAAACTGGAAAAGGTATATTAAGAAGTTGCTACAGCTCTGATAAAAATTGTCTGTTGTATTTGCTAAATATTAACATTTAAACATTAATGGTTTTTTTCTATAGAAGCTTTATAAAGGGTACGGGATTCTTTTCATATCCAAATGTCTGCTTTGTTGTTAGGCGAGTGCTGAGCAGCAGGTGAAGATCCAGGATCTACAAGAGAAGCTTGTGAAGGTAGAAAACCTTAAGAAGAATAATGAATAATTTATAGAGGCTTGTCATTCCAAATGCAGGAGACAGACGTTTTACCATTTCAGATGGGTCTATATATTACCTCTTCACCTCTGCTGACCTCGTTCATTCAGTGTCTCTCTCCTGGAATCTATTTCTTATTAACTGTCTGCTTAGAGAGCCATCAGGTTGTCTTTCTGAATACACTGAGGAATAGAAAGGTTCCTCTTTAAATGTGCTGAATTAGATCATTTCGTCCTAACTGCCTTTTGTTTGAAATGAATATTTAAACACCTCCCATATAGTTAAAAATAAAGGAAGTTCTGCTGACTGTACTAGTTCCACTGGCGGATCATTTCACAGTTTCCCCCTGTTATAAATGAAATAATCTGCCAGTGGAACAAGTATGTTTTCATCAATATTAAGGAATTTGTAACTTTAAACAAGCTCCTGTTTCTTGTACTTGTAAGTTAGCGGTTTTGTTTCAAGTGTACTAAGGTATTTTTGCACTAGAAACCAGACCAAAAATATCTGTTAAGATTTTGTGTTTTCGCAGTGAAAAGGTTTGAGCGCTGAAGATTCTTTAGTAAGTTAACTAGCAACCCTGAACAGGAGCACCTGGTTGACATACTTTAGATCAACATTAGATTATTTTTATACTTTTGCTCTTTTCTTTGGTTTGTTATTTTGTTTGTATTTCCTTTTAATTCCTGTAAAGCACTTTGTGTTGCCTTGTTGTTGAAGATGTGGTATATAAATAAAATTACCTTTACCTTTAGATTTGACTCTGGACAAACCAGTTTATTAAATAATCAGCATGTGACACTTTACTTGTGTAATGTGTTTCTATCAGCAGTGTGCATCAGGACTTATTACTTCGTAAAAGAGTTGGTTTATGTGATATACTGTGTTAAATCATATTCTAAAATGAAGACTTCTCTGTTGGATTTGATGGGGTGTAAATATATATTATAGATATATAAGATATTTTTATGAACTTTATTAGTTCATATAAGTACGCATCAAAAGCTCACCTGAATAGTGTTTCTTGGATCCACAACCAAAATTACAATTTAAGATTGAAACATATAAAAGAGACAAAAAGGCAAAGTTAAAATTTTATCAGAGTAGGTAAACAAAGTAAAGTTAGTGTTTAAAATGGCCTGTATATAGACATCAGTGAAGTTATTTTCTTTTCCAGACATCAAAGGCCAGTGCTGAGGCCACAGATCATCTTCAGAGCATGAAAATGGCCAAAGAGCGGCTGGAGCGAGATCTGGAGAGGCTGCAGAACAAGGAGGACTCCAGCGACAGCCTGCGTAGACGTCTCCGTGAGACGGAGGTACGTATCTGCTGCGCCTCTCTGTCAGGAATTATGATGGAATAATTTGGCCACATAAGGAAAAAAAAAAACTCTGAAAGTGTTGGATAAATAAATCTGCCGCAGGACGCCGCAAAGCACAAAGAGGCCTTATGTTCCCAAGAAGACAAGTTGTTGCACCCCCTGACGAACATTTGTGCTGCGACTTTGTTGTAGCATGTCAAAACGTCTCTGTGTTTGAACAAGTGTTTGGATTTCTCCATCAGTGGACCTGATTTACTGAACTATTTTTGAGTTAAAACAACATGGTGACCTAATTATTTCATTCTCCTGAACTTTAATGGGATCTGTGGGACGTGGAGTGGCTCTCAGAAGCGTGCCTCACCCATTGTAAATCTCAGATTATTGGAATGTAAAAAATAATACCCTAATTAATTTTAAAACACTTTCTTTTCATACAATATCACATTATTCCTATTTCACTTGTCTGAAATACAGACATTTTGTAAAGGACAGCTATGTTACCCAGTGGGTTAATTAGATATAAAATGGCATTATGTGGTTGGAAAACATATCAGTGACGTGCGGTGAGGTTAGTAGCTGGCGAGGGACTGACTTAATCATAATCAGATTTATAAATATAGACCCCCTGCATGTTATTGTTTACATAAAGAAATTTCGCGCATGCGGACAACGCTGGAGGGCAAAAAGACTATTCTTCTACATCCATAGCCGCGCTGCCGCCGTAGAATAATTCCGTTAACTCAATCAAACTTGGGCATGTACGGTAGATATTAATTTCGCGCTCCACAGCAAAGGGAAAACCATTAAAGTACAACTCATAATCACGTCTTTCTTGCTCCCTGTAGCAGCGCTGCTAGGCGCAAACTCGTTGCCATAGCAACTGACAACAACAAAAAACACACTCAAATATTTCCCACACAAAAAGCAGAATATTCAGTCTGTTGCAGTATTATGGTTTTAGGCTTAATGTTTATTTTGTGATTATTAATAAGTGATTGCTGTGGTAAGAGTAGAAAACTATAAATATATCGCTGCACTTGACTTCACTGTATGGCTAGCTCCATGGCTAGCTTGCTGTTACTGTGTCTTACTCAGTCACAATGTCTAAGATCATGAGCGCCCCCTGCCATGAGGCAAGAGAACTGCCTGACTCACCTCCAATCTGTTCTCTGCCGTTTCTGATCTCTCCTTAGCACACAAAACATGTTACACACACAGTTGGTGACAAAAAGCACTGTATGTTGTATACATAAGCTAAGTTATGGAATATCAGTTTATATACAGTATTTTATTGCTGACGTTCAGACAGGAGGAGCATGCTCTCATAGAATAGCAGCCAGTGCAGTTAGAGAGGTTGATCAATCCCAGGTGAGGTTCAGCTCACTGCTGCCTCACCTGCTTCGCTTCAGAGCATTTGAAAGGGAAAATGCGAAAATTCAGCGATTTTGAAGAAAATGTAATCAAAATTGGTTAAGCTAAATGAAAAATAAATACTTCATAGTACAAACCACAGAGTGAAAATAGCATTATAAATTATTTTATCATTATATATTATTTTTCCATGATGACAGGTGAGGCTCTGGCTCACCTGCCTCCCCTGACTACATGTCACTGAAACACATAACACTTCCCCTTTTATATAAAACATTCCCTCATGTTTTTGTGCATTATCTTTGTTTTTTGTTTGTGTTCTTATCTTCAGGATGGAAGGAAGACTCTCGAGAATCAAGTGAAAAGGTTGGAGATTGTTGAGCGTCGTGAGACTAAACTGAAAGATGAACTTCAGAGCAAATCCCAGCAGATTCAGCAGATGGCAGAAAAGATCCTGGTAACTCATCTTTTATGTTTTCGGCACTTATAGAGGAGTCAGAAAAGCCACAAGCGGAATAAAAGCTTGTTGTCATTTTCTGGAGAGCAGATTCCTTAAAATCTCTTCTTTGGAACTATAAGTGACATGCTAAATATCACTTTCTACTTCTGGCATAAAATTTAAATAATCTCAACAGTAAAATGTTGAGACTATTTACTGTCTCAACAGTAAATATTAATAGTAATAGCTTCTTAAGTATTAAAATCTGACTTAAGAAAAGTCAGAGGTTATAAAGTTCTCTCTTTCTTTATGACTGAAAATCAAAAGATGTAGTAAAAATCCTTCAGGTTATTGATGCAAGAATATCTTTAAACAAAACAAAAAAATCACAGCATGTCTCATTTGCTCCTTTCTGTAACAGATTTTTGATTCACACCATAGGATAATAAAAAATAATTTAAAAGAAGCTCTCATTTACTCATCTATAATGTTAGTGAATCATACGTATTATGTCTCTGTAGGAACCACAAGCAGCCTTTATCTTGTCACTACTATTATTATTTATGTCTGTGAGAGAGCAGCTATTGTCACACTGCTCCGCAGGTCAACAGTATTTCACTCCTTAAAAAAACACTTGATTAAAGAGTTGACATTTTAGACTCTTTAGCATCTATGTTAGCATTTAACACTATTAACATAATTATACTGTTAGCCTATTTATCGTGGTTTACAATACAAACTGTAAACATAGTATCTCTGTGTGTGTATTCCTTGTTTAATCAGTAGAACCTTACTTTTTCTGTGAGGGTTCTTTCTAAAAGATTCTTAACATTTTTGAGCTTCTTCTCACTTTCTATTTTCCTTTTGACAGCCTCTCTGAAAATTTCCTTTGTTGCAATTTTCACACCAAAGTGTTACTGTTAGCAACCTGTTTGCACTATGGTGCAAAAAATCAGTCTGCTGATCACTAATCAAGACCGATCAATAATAAAAATCTTTCTGTTCCAGTCACCATCTAGCTACAGTAAGTCGATCTGTGTTCTTCATAAGACCAATAAAAAATCCATCAAAAAGAAAAGGAGTCCATGTTTTGATAGAGGTTTTATGAGCTTCCTTTCTTTCTCATTTGACAAACCGAGAGTCCTGTTTTTTCCAGCATACAGTTATGAAAACTGTCTCCTGTCAACAATACTTAATGAAAGCTGCTGCCAAAGGTGGTGCAAAGAAAAACTGTCCATGTTCATTTTGAAAGATGACTTCCTTCAGATTTCTAAATTCATAAGAAATTCCCAGCAGAAGAAGTGTATAGAATATTTTTAACAACAATTAAAAGCTGCCATAATTAAAGTCTGTATAAAACCCAATTCACTGGGTTAGTTTGGAGGTGCCTTTTGCTGCTTTTAGCCTCAAATTGTCACTCGTTTGTGTTTTTGTGTAGGAGTTGGAGGAGAATCTGCGAGAGACCCAGTCGACTGCCCAACGGCTGGAAACCCATCTGAAACAGAAGGAAAAGCTCTATGAAGACAAAATAAAGGTTTGGTCACCAAATACATCAAATCCTATCCCATAGGCATATCAACATTAACTTTCAGGGTGTGAGAAGTTTACTAACACATATCATCAGCATTATTTTGGGATTTTAACAATGCATTTCAAATGTTTTTCATTAGGTGGAATAATCATAGAGCATACAACTTCAATGACTTGTACTGCAAAACATAACTCTCTCAAAGCAAGTTAAAAAATTAAAAAACTTATTGACCCTATTCTGGTTTTTTAAATGATGAGTGTCTGTACTCCTCTCACCGTTACTGTATTTTTATTGTCCATGTTTTGGCTCAGTCAGCTGTGCTTTATGCTTGGAAAATCTACACTATGTCATCTTCACACCGTTCTCTGTGCTGCTAAGTGACATCCTGGTTGTGGTTCTGTGGGCTGCCTGGAATTGAACAGGTGCTGGAGGCTCAGATGAAGGCGGACATGGCTGATAAGGAGATGCTGGAGTCCAGTCAGAGCAAATATGAGGAGGAGGTGCGGGAGAAGTGCAGCATCATCAGTGAACAGAAGGCGGTAAGAACTGACCAGCTTGGCAACCATGCAGTTCTCAGGCTTATTTTAACATTGATCATACTGACACATATTTTACATTTGGAAAAAAAAAATCTTTTGCACAACACGAAAAGGAGCCTGACACAAATTTGACCTAAGTGCAACATATGCAGAACTTTGAAACATGTTTTTTTTGTTGTTGTTGTTCAGACCATTAATGCGATGGACTCAAAGATGAACAGCCTGGAGCAGAGAATTGCAGAGCTGTCAGAGGCTAATAAACTGGCAGCTAACAGCAGCATCTACACCCAGAAAAACATGTAAGCATCCACATAAAAACACGTCTTCCACCTAAACTATTAAACATCTCAGATCTTCCTTTATCAAAGTGTAGGCCGCAGCTCTTCACGGCATTTTTCTGTGAAGAGTGAAGGAAGCTTGTGCACAGCCTTTAATAAATCATATCCAGCAGCTACTGCGACTGATTTAGATTGTGCCTCTGCTGCATAACCTTCTGTTAAAGCGCTTGCTCAGATCAATGTGTGATCGCATCAGGAAAGCCCAGGAAGAGATGATCTCGGAGCTTCGGCAGCAGAAGTTTTACCTGGAGTCTCAGGCCGGGAAGTTGGAAGCCCAGAACGCCAAACTGGAGGAGCATCTGGAGAAAATGAGTCAGCAGGAGCAGAGCAACAAGAGCCGCGTGCTGGAGCTGGAGACTCGGCTCCGGGAGGTGAGAAGATATTTAGGGGGAGTCAAATGTGAAGCCGTTTTATTTAGCAGACTTTTTCTCTCTCCTTTTCTTCGTAGGATTGAACTTTCTCTCTTTCAGCCTTGCTAGTTATTTTACAGTATTTCTTCTGTGATTTTGAGTTTAAGTGAAAGGACAATTTAAAGGGCCAGTATTATGTAAAACTGACTTTTTTGAGCTTTACTTCATGTTGCAATGTTATTCCCTCATCAAAAACATTCCTGGATTGTTGCCTTGATACTTTCCTGTATGATTGAAAAATCCTTGAATCTCCCATGGCAACCATTCAGCTGTGCAAACGCATGGTGGGACCCGCCTTCCAGATGCAGCTCCTCATCAGAGCTGCAGATTCCAAACTATCAAGCTTCCACCTCACAGATAATCTCTCCCCCTGGCTCCTCCACTCAGCTCCACCAGACTAGCCAGCATAAAGTAGCAAACACCTGATGGAACTGCACATCAGCTGAGCTCATTATAGGAGCTACTGCTCAGTCCAACGCTGCTAAAAACATTGTTACAGGATTTGTAAAAGTACCATGTTGTGTTGACTTTCTGAAGGTAGAGCTTCAGAAAGAGCAGAAGTTTTTAAAGAGACAGAGACCCAATTTAAAGGCATTAATTTGCAAAGTCATATTTGATATGTACATAATTTTTTATAAAAACTGACTAGTTAATTCATTCTGCTATAAATACCACCATGTGCCTTGAAAATATATAAAACTGCCCCTTTACATAAACTTCATGGACTGTCCTTTTAGATTGCAAAGCTGATCTCCCACTTGTGTCGATCTGCTTCTAAATAGCGGAAACACGCCTGTGTTATTGCATCATCTTAGCACTCCATGACTTTAAATTTTACATTTATTAGTTTCATATCTCATGTTAATAAGCATCTGGTGTACAGCAGTTGCTGTAAATGTATCTCATTAAAATGAGAGCTGCTGTGTTTTTTGGGTTTTTTTTACAGGAAATTATCTCAGTTAGCAAGAAAACAGTTAAATAATTGTTGAATTTCCTGTTCAATCAACCAGATTTTTTTTTAACGCTTGAGCAAGGATGAGAAGCACCAGTCAGACTCTTCTAGCTCATATCTGATGACTGATTATATAAAGCTCTGACCTGACAATAGCCATTTAAACCAAATCTGATGTTTGTGTTGTGAACTATTGAGCATCACTTGTGTATGTTAGGTGCCAGGGAATGTAAAATAGAGACTAACTCATAGTTTTATTATTATTTGACATCAACGACCAAGTTATAAAAATAGTAATAGAAAAATTAATCAAGAGAGTTGCAATGTGTAACTGTCTTTAGCATTTTATGGTAGCAGTTAGCATAGCCAGGATTAGTAAGACAATGCTAGCTAGATTTTTGAGAAGCTTGAGATTTTTATCCTTGGTCTGAAGTTTACAAAATATTATTAACTTCTTCCAAATTTAGTCAGTCCCTATAGACAGAAGCTGAACGCTCCAAAGACTTAGAGAAACTTTGCTGTAATATGTCTAGCCTTCCTGCTATCTGCTAAAATCTAACTCCCTGTAGCAGTGTCACACCTGTTTCATTTATACCTTTCATGCTTCCTCAGACTTTATTTTTAAGATGGCTAACTTTGAGTTAGCTGTCCTGTAGTAACTTTGATATTAAAGATTATTGTAGGAAGAACTTGTTGGTGTTTAGGTATAATGTGTTGAAAAAACTATTACTGGCCATTACTGATTAGGGCCAGTCAAGCTAAAAATATGCTAATTGCAGTCACCAGCAGATTGTTCAGTGCATCTCTAGCTTTGTAATTATATTTTAAATATCTACTAATCAGTTTATTTAAGTTACTTTAGCTACCCAGTTTGCTACTGTTCAGTGGTGCTCCCAAAGGGGGATCAGGAAGGCCATGCCCCCTTCTTGAAAAAAGTTGCCTCCCCTCAGAAAATCATGTTCAGGTCATAGGAAGGTGTACAGAGCTGTCTTCTTGACTCAAGACAGAAATGTAAACCCAATAAATAAGGAAATGAATGTAAAAATAAAAAACATTTATATATTTATACATTTGTTATTTTATTTTTAGTCTCAGCCCACCTAAAATGTTTTCTGGTCATGTCTGGCCATGAACATTTTCTAGAGGTGCCACTGCTGCTGTTTGATCCCTGTGGAAAGCTTTGACAAGTCAACATGCCTCTGACTTTCTGGCTGCAGCTGTAAATGAGGGGATTCATTTTCTCATGTAGATCGGACTGGAGAACGAGGAGCAAAAGCTGGAAATTAAGCGCCAGGTGACAGAGTTGACCCTGTCGCTGCAAGAGCGGGAATCTCAAATTACCAACCTTCAGGCGGCTCGCCACGCTCTGGAGAGCCAACTGCAGCAGGCCAAGACCGAGCTGGAGGAGACCACTGCAGAGGCCGAGGAGGAGATCACTGTTCTCAGAGTAAGGAAGGCGGAAAGCAAAGAAGGATTCTCTAAGCTTTGGTGTCATGTCATTTTGGCAGTGACGCCTCCCTGTCTCTCTTGCCATGTTTCGTAGGCACACAGAGATGAGATACAACGCAAGTATGATGCCTTGAGAGACAGCTGTGCAGTGAGTTGCTCCTTTTTTATTTTCTGCCGTTTCATTGCTTCTTGTTATTGACAGCTTTCCTTCCCTGAACACCTTCTGAATCATCACACACAACTTACAGTAAATAGCCTGTTTAAGTTGTGTGTGCAAGAATCAATGCAGCTCTTGCACCTCTTTTCTTCATAATATATTACTTCTCAATGACATACTGAAATAATCTAACTTCAATTATATTGGAATTTATTTCATTTGAAATAGGATATGCTACCGAATATTTAATCTAAAAAATTATTTGAGCTTATGAAATGGCACAGACAGCAGCTTTACTCGAACACCTTATCCTTTCTTTGACTTTGCATTTAAACATCCTGAAATAATATAACTTTGAAATGAAAGTGTTAGTCGTGAAAATGGTTTAATCCAGCCATTATTGTTTGACATCTTTATTATTATTAGTGATTATGTATCGAGTTTATAATGTTGAGTATGTTACCTACAACTACTGTGGTTAGGTCAGTAGAAATTAGCCAAAGGACATTTTTAGCTTTGATCTGTTTTCTGTTCGGTGAAATGTTACTTTCATCGTTCATTGTGGATAAAAAGGGTGAAGCCAACTTGTTACTCAATAGATGTTGTTTAAATGTCTATAGATTCTTACACTAATACCATCAGCATCTCAGTCTGTTTTTATCCCATTGCCCTACTTTTGAGATCCTCCCACTAACAAACTGTTCATATTGCAGTGTTCATAGATTCCTCTGACCATCAATCAGGCAACATCACTAAGTTTAGCAACATGAAGAGCTTGAGTACCTCTCAGTTTTCTGACCCGCAAAACTGCATAGTGCTAGTCTGAGAGTTACTTTGTCTTTGACGCACTTTAAAACAGCAGAATTGGAAAATAAATTATCTTCTTTCAAAATAACAGGATCCATAACATTATGATCTGCCTCTAAGATTATCCAAAAGAAACACATTTCCTGTTTTTATGAAAATTTTTATCTCTGTTGTTTGAATATGTATTCAGTACAATAGAAAAAGTATTCATATTATTTAAATCTTTTATTTGTTCATATTATTACTACAAACTTTAGTTTATTAAAGTTTATTTTAATAAACTGGAGTTTATTAAAATAAACAATTTTTTTGTCTGTGAAAGACAGACAAAAAATAGTGCAAAATTGTAAAATTGAGAAAAAACAGAATACATTTTTAAAAATCTTTTCATGTGTAGAAATCTGTAAAGTGTGCCATTTACTGTGATGCCTAAAAACCAAAGCCAACACAACAAATGATTTTAGAAGGTACTTAAATAGTCCGTAGGATCCACCTGGGTGTTTTTTTAATGTCAGTATAAATCCAGCTGATTTATCAAAGAATAAACTGCATCATGAGTGCAGCAAACTGGTCAGGGAGAAAGTTGTTGAAAAGTTTTAAAAAGCTTAATATAAGTTTTTAGCTTCTCATGAAGAATTGTTCAATCCACCATCTGAAAATAGAGCATGACACAACTACCAAAACATGCATGTCCACCTAAACTGGCACTGCAAACAAAGAAAGCAGTAACGAGAAAACTATTGGTCCTGAACTCCACACATGTGGACTTTCTGAAAGCACGGTAACAGGAAAGCCATTGTTGAAAGACAACCATAAATTGTCCCGTAGTTTCCAACAGCCATGCCAGAGACAAGAGCAAACAAAAGGTGCTTTGCATTCATGAGACCAAAAATTAACTTTTTGCCCCCAAAACACAAATGTTGTTTACTAGCAAGAGCCGGCCCAAGGCACAAGCAAACTATGCTGCTGGTTAGAGCCAACCACCCATCATGGCCTCCCATCAATGCCTGGATTTTAACACAGATCACAGCCATGTCATGTTTAGATTTGATTATTGAGAATGAGATACTGCAAAGTTTTATTTTTAAATGTTTTTTCAGAATGAGACAACATTCAAACGAAATTGAGTTGAAGCATACAAATTTTAAAACTATGGCACAATAAATGAAACGCATAAAAATACTTTTGAACTGTGCAACCTTCTGTTCATCTGCAAGCAGCGATTATCTCAGAAGATAATGCATCACTGAACCGTTTGGTAGCATCATATTCGCTTTGCACTCAGGGACAGTTTGTTTAAGACAAAGTTGCAAATTGTATTCTCTACATTAAATATGACATAAAAATGTTAAGCTGAATTACTATGAACAAGAACATGAATACTTTCTTTGATTCCAAGCGATGTGATTTCATTAGCACTAGCACGGCTTGGAGTGATATCTCCTGCTCTCATCCTTAGTGAACATTTTCAGAAGTGCTTCATATGACGGAGCCTCTCCACTAACGCTTTCACATCCCCTTCGTTGTAATTAGCACAGTTACATGAGGCATTATGGTTAAGAAATGTTTTTGCCTGCTGATATATCCTGGCTTAATCAGCAGTTGATTTAAATACTCACCTCCTTAAGCTCTGATAGAAATCTAGCATTACAAATAAACAGCGTCTACCTTTTGATAAAAACAGGAAGTTGCTTCCACAGTAAGGGAGCCTGGTGACTGAAGGCAGTCTTCCACTGAGTTTGTAGATAATATTAAAAATCCCCTAAAATTTCAGACAGTTATTGTTTTTGGTTCATTTTCACTCTGTGGTGTTGATATTGACAAAAAAGGATGCCACATTAATTTGATGATTTTTTTTTATGGCTCCAAAACACATTTCATTAATTTCAAAAATTGGACATTAGAGACAAAATATTCAACAGATTACATTAGCACAGCTTTTTATTTGGTTAAAAGGACTGTTGCTAACTTTTGCAACTATTAGACATAATATTGTCTAGAGTCATAGTCTTGGTGCTTACATTTTCTAAAAAGTAATCATTAGATTTCATCTTAAACGAAACATGGTGTTGTTGGACCAAAACATGCAACATTAACACTAACAGAAATCGAAAACAGGACAAGTTGTATTCTGGGTATTTTTACGTAGAATTTTTCTTAAATTCAACTTTCAATACTTCGAGCCGTAACAGAAAATGAAAAGTAGTGAGTAAGTAAACTTAAAAATAAAACACTAGGTGCTTTACAATAAAAATTAACAAAAGATCTAATGTATCAGAAAAGTGTAAGGTAAAGACAGAACAAAGGTAGTGATGTTTTTGTGATGTTTAAAAAAGCAGAACATGTAGTTCAGAGTGCCCTGTCAACATTAGTGCCCTCGTCTGTTGTCATGGAGACTGTTTTGTTTCTAGAGTGACCACGTCAGCACCTCTTTCCAACCTCATGTAATGTTGTCATCAGTATTTCTCCACAAAGCATTATGTCTGCAAAGAGTAACGGTGCAGTTAGTTGACAGGAAGTTTACATACCACTAGCTGAATAGCCACTGTTTTTGCAGTGTGTACTGGGTAATGCAGGATAATTCTTCATTGTTGAAAAAAGAATTTAGATAATGTGACAAATTACACACCATAACTTCACACTGCACTTTTCACAGCTGATCAACCCACCTAAACAATGTAATGCAGTTACAAAAGATGCTTGCTAACAGAGCAGAGCATGTTGCTTTATGTTCATGTGATGCAGCACAGCTGATAAGGATCGCAGAGGGGAGATACAATGTCTACGTTTCTATTACAAATGTGTGCAAAACACAATTTCACAATTGAGGTGTTTCCCATAACAAAGAAACACAATTAAAATCACATGCAAATAATCTTATTTAGGCAAAAAGTCACTGGAAAACAGGCCATGTCATCGTCCTCCTGTCACTGTCACTTCTTGTTGTTTTCTTTGTTGTGATTTCCATTGTGGTTTTGCAAAATAAACAAATTTAGATATTGCCAAAAAAACACACCTCATCCAAGCACCAAAGAGATTTTTTCTGAACTGTTCTGTTTCCATTAAGCACATTTATCTTTGAAATGTCAAATTGTGCAATTACATGTTCAATGGAAACGCAGCTCAACATGTGCTGTTGCCACAAAGACACAGAGTGACGTGTTTCAAGGATTTCAAGCTTTCAGATCACATCTCTTTCTCCCGTTGGTTCATTTTGATCCTGAATAGTTTCTGCTTTCCCACTTTGAGAAAACAGTTTTTTTTTATCTGCTCCAGAGTTCAGAAGAAAGAAGGAAACAAACTCTGGTCCCTTCAAAGCAGACCAAGCAGCTCTGGAGAGACACTCTTAGATATTCTGAGTCATAAGTAAATTTGTTATCTGAGAGCAGAACGCTCTATAGGGAACACATGGAACTGTGAAGAAAGAATTTTAATTTCCTATAAATTATTAACAGGAGGCTAGAACTTTACAGAAGCAACATGATTTTTCCATTAACCTTTTGTCTAAGGTTGCAACGTTTCAAGTGAAAAAGTAAAAGCAGGCCTGTCACTACTTTTACTCAGCAGACAGCAATCTCCTGCAGCACTTTGCATCAGCAGAAGTTATATATATATATATGTGTGTATATATATATATATTCTGTGTGTGTGCATCAGATTTTAGCTTGTCGGTGATGGCAGGAAGGTTCATTTGGGACATTTTGTTTTTATGCTGTTGTGGAAATTATGGGGCTACAATGTTTTTTATACATAAAAAATATCAAAATTTTTGATGTTTAATATTTGCTGCAGAAATATTTAGTTTCTGCAGCAACTAGAATCAAAATATTTCCAGTTGCTGCAGCAGATGTAATCTGTTGATATTTTTGCGTTACAACTTGGCTGAATCTTATCTCCCTGTGTTTACCCAGAGAATTTGATACTTACTTGGCCCTTTAATTTAAAGGGGTGAGCAGAAATTTGTACATTGTTTTTTCTGTAAAGGGACTTCAAGAAACTGTCACTTCATGTGCTGAGAAAGTATTTCCATCTTTACAGATGTCTTTTATTATTTTTTTTTACTAATTGTGTCAAACTATTAAACCATTTTTGATATTAGACACACATGACCTGACTAAATATGAACAAAACTTTTCCGATGATAACCAGTCCCTATTTATATTTATTTAGTTATATTTAACTAAGGTTAAATATAACATTATTATTATTATTTTTTTAGATTGTTGCAGCCTAACGTTATTAGTTTTGTGGCAACTTTTTCAAAAGGTTGGGGTCAAAATTCTTAGTTTGTTTAAGCTTTGTTTATGCCACAACACTGGCTTACAAAAAGTTGAAACTGCTGCACATAACCTTCCTAAAACAGACACGGTTAGTATGTAAAGTGCAAAAACATTTTCAAATAAATTTTTGAAATAGTCTGAAATAGTACTCTAACTCATTTGAAAATAAAAAGAAATGCATTTATTACAAAGCAGACAGTCACTCCAACATTAAAAAAAAAGTTGCCGTGGCCTTTTAAGTCCAAAACCAAAAGTATCTATCTATCTATCTTGCATGCACTTCCGACTTGATTGTTTGAAAAATATACTTTATTTTTTGCAAAAATTACTGAAAATCTCTTACAACCTAGTTGAAAATTAAAGTTGGCTTAATTTGATGTTTCAAGTTGGAAAAAGTGGTCAAAAAAATAATTTTACAAAAACTTCCTGTCATTGCACTGGACATTTGCCAAACACACCCAGTGTGTTCTTAATCACTTAAATTAATGTGAGGGTCTGAAAGTTACCAAAGGAATCCAAACAATTCCAAATATACAAATTAATTGCAGATTTTGGTTCTAAATTAACTTTAGTATATTCTAACTGCCCAAAGAAAACTAAATTGATAAAAATTACGATTTACAAAAATTCAACATAAATGGTATCAACAGGTTGTGACTTCTGGTTTTACACCAAACGTTCCAACATTGGGAATGTTTGGCTATTTCCTTCTGTTTCTGTAAGTGAAACAGAAGAAAATAGTATTTAGTCTAATTCAAACTTAGTGCAACAACATGGTAATTTTAGCTTTACTGTTTTTTTGAGCAACTGTCAATACACCTGTCAGACGAGCTAGCTATAATTAGCATTCAATGGCGTATTAGGAGATAGTGTTGTCCTAGGATGTCTAATAGTCCATCTCTACCTAGTTAAGAGTTTTAAACCTCCAAGTTTAAGTATATTATTGAAGTCTTTTACTGCTTGTTCAAAGAACTGCATGGCTGACATTTTCACAGCAGCTGTAAAGCTACAATCCTCGGCATGTTGGGAGGTCAGAATGGAAGTGCCCTTTGAATAGTAGCTGGAGTTTGTGTTGGGCATTGCTGCGATTGTTTGTCCAGTTGCCGAAGCGTCCAAATGGTCTGTGGGAGTAGATACACCTGTGGTCTTAAAATGTCTTGAGTCACACAAAGTGTGAAATGTGAGACTCAGCTGCAGGAAAACTTCAAGGAATGCTGCTAAGTGCTTTGCAGAATCCCTAACTCTGACCAGCGACTCATGTCTGTGCTGCTTGTTGCATTGGAAAAGTTATTTAAAGGCTTGAAAAATGTTGCATCTATTAGCGGTGGTTGATCAAGGCATTACATTTTTTGACTTCAGGGGTTAAAGATTTATGATTCCTGAAAAGCTGAAAGGCTTTATAAACAGGCGATCAGCAAAATAAGATGGATTCTCTGAGATATTTTGATTGATCAGCAAAATGACTAGTTTGTTTTGGCTGTTACACATTCCAATCTTTCCTCCCTGTTGTGTTACAAATAAAGTATTAACATTTGAATTGTTTAATATAAAATAGGGATTGGCGACACACAATGTTACATAATATTTCGCAGTACTAATAGCGATAACTATAAAAGAGACAATAAACATACTAAGAGATTCAGTCTTTTTGCAATGTATCTGTTACTTTGTCCACTCAAAGCCCCACAAATACAGTGAGTTCTTTGTTAAGGTAATCTAATGTTACCCATTAACCCATTAATAGGTAGGTTACTCTAGCACACCATGTTATTGGTTTTCCTTTGTAGCAAATAGTGACAAAAATAGTTTAATAAGTAAAAGAAACATTCCAAACCTTACTCTGTTTTTGAGGTTTGCAGATATTAATTAGTTTGTCAGAATCAGAACAGTATTTTTTTTATTTGAATGCACAGTATATTTGTGCATTCAGTTTAGTTCCGTTCAAAAACTTTCCCCCCAAATGGAAATTCAATTTTATCCTTTTAGTAGACATTTCCATACTGGGATGTGCTGCAGAATATCTTTAATTGGTTGGTTTAACTGTTTGTTTTATACTTAACTCTCCACTCTTATTGGCAACCCTGGTGAAAATGTGTAAAATGCTTTTAAGTAAATACATTTTTATTCACAACATGTTATTTAAATTCCAGCACAGTTCATTGTGTTTCAATTAAAAAGCAAATTCTTGTGTCTTTCCCATTTGAAGAATGGCTAGAAGAAATGGGCGTTTGTGTCACCATGGAAACATAAAATCAGAAATTACTAATTTCTCTTCTTCCTTGCCTAAAAGTCATATGAAACCTGCAGTGGGTTTTTTTTTATTACCCAGCACTATCATCCTTTGGTTTGTTTTTGCAGCGCTCACATTTGTGAGATTTATGGAAATCAGATCTTTATTGCAAAACTGAAAACTTTATTTTCTTGCAGCGTAAAACCAAAATTAACTGCTGTAGTTCATAAAAATTAAATAGCCTGGACGTACTAAAATATAAATTTAAAAGGAAACGTTAGATTTGATTAAAAAATTCTTTTTCCTCCTTGTTTTTAGGGAATATTTTCAATTTTAATAGCTGTTTTTATTTAAATAATTTAGAAGCTACTTCATTATCACTCTGCTTTATTTTCCTGAGAAAAAAAAAGTTGGTAAACATACATAAAATTCATTCACTGACTTATTCAGACATGGCTGTGAAATTGATTTTCTTCTGTTTTCCACAGCTCAAATAAATTTCAATATCAGACAAAGATAATCTCAATAATTACACAAAACCGTTTCCAACCGGTGATTTTATTCAGGCCCTATGTGACTCTGCTGTGCTGTGGATCATTGCTCCGCTGCACAAACCAACAGTGATTGACCTTAAGGTCACAAACTGGGACATTCCAGTCAGGGTCTTCTGGTTGACAGCAGAATTCACATTTCCACCAGTTATGGCAAATTATCCCAGTCCTGAAGCAGAGAAGTAGCTCCAAACCAT
Source organism: Brachyrhaphis roseni (assembly GCA_903066815.1). Taxonomy (NCBI): domain Eukaryota; kingdom Metazoa; phylum Chordata; class Actinopteri; order Cyprinodontiformes; family Poeciliidae; genus Brachyrhaphis; species Brachyrhaphis roseni. The sequence goes on along the minus strand of CAEFZY010009615.1, from coordinate 41,230 downwards.
CACATTACTGTCACCACTACTGGGTTTAACCAACTACATGTTGGTACTTTAGCATTTTATTCCTCTGGTTGTTTTAGGTAGCTTTGGATTATAGCTCTGGTAGATGCTTTTTTGTGCATTTTATATTTTGTGTATCATTATTCAGGGTTTCCCCCAGTGTATTATAAGCCTGGCGGGCCACCAGGCTTATTTGTCATTTTAAAAAGTCTTTTTAAAATGTTTGCATTTTTTAAGATTTTATAGTTGGCGTTCAGGTATTAATCTTCCAATATTTCAATAACACATGATTATCAAGTGATATTTTCAAATTTCCTGTCAACTTAAAAAAAGAAATTTTAACTCAAAAACACATTCAATCACTTGATGAATGACTGGGCTTATCAAGTTTTCTGGGGGAAACCTTGTTATTGTTTGTATGTATATCTGCTATTTTATTTTGGTGATTTTTTTGCCTATGGTCTGAAGATGAAAAATACACTTTTTTGGCTAACCCTGTTGCTTAATAAATGCCTTTGAAACCTTTCCAAACTGATAGATCTGATTGTTTAACAACAATGTGGGAGTTGGTATGAAGAATGCCCCAGTTGGCTCGCTCCATGTCTAATTCCGGTCTATGATGTGATTTCAACAGCTCATCCAACATAAATTCGTATCAGTGTTGACAGGATTTTAATTTAGTTTGGGCCGATTGTCAAAAGCCTGAGTGAACAGGGGAAAAAAAGCAGAGAAATTTAATTAATGTAAACTGTTTTGTAGTCCATTTATTTGGAGGATAGAAGCACATTTTTGAAAGATTATGCCCAACATTCTTGAGTTATTTCATTTATTAACAGATTAACTAAGTAGGTTCTCCTGAAGATTTTGCTATCTTTAACAATTTAGGATTCCTACGTAATATTTGCTTTTTGGAAGCTAATCACTGCATAGCAGTCTCATGGAAGAAAGAAATATGCAGAATTTCACAATTTGCCCTTGATCATATCAGCTTTTTTTTTTAAATGTTTTTTTTTTTTTTACTAAGAACAAGCTTGATAAAGCTGACTTTTACACTCGGTTAGTCCAAAATGATTTCCAATTCAACATGTGGAAAGAGGACTGGTCTTTATGTTAATGGCTTTGTTACTGTGTGTGTGTGTGGGGGTGTGTGTGTGTGTGTGTTTTATTTTTTTTATTGGTATATTTATGTATATGACATGAGTGGGCATGTTACTGTATTAGTTTCTGGAGCTGTTGTAATTGTAAATGTTGTTAAAAGAGGATCTGTTTGGGTATTTCTTAGAGTCACCAGCTTTTTTTTTTTTTTTTTTTTTTTGTCATTTCTAATGCCGGCTGATAAGGTCAGGCAATAATTTAACGTCTCATTAGAAATTATTTCCTCACAGTACAAACAGAGGTTTCCTGCTTCTGTGATGCTAGGTGTATAAAACGCAGCAGTGTGTGGGTGTGAAAACATGCACATCGGTCTAAAGGAGCTGGGAGCTCATGTAGCAGAGGGGAGTCTAGCACTGCTGCATGCACAGCTTGGCTTTCCACTGACTGACCACACGCATGCGTGATAGGTCCTGCGCAGCGTCTCTCGAGACGTGCAGCATCTTTGCAGCTCAGGAAGTTATCCACAGTGCAGAGGAAAACTCACGGCTGAGCACCTCAGCTTGGTGTGAGAGAGCGAAGCAGGATGCAAACAGCAGGATTGATAGCAGAAGTAGATAATGGAGATACCGCTGTGTGATATTTCCCTCTATCTGAGGGAATATGAGAGAATAAAGTACTGCATATGAAATGCAGTACTTTACAAAATTTCCAGATTTTGTGACATTACAGCCACAAACTTTAATGGTGTTCATCAGGATTTTATGTAGATGGATGAACAAATTGTGCATTGTTGCAAAAAGAAAGGACAAATGATGCATTGTTTTAATTTCTGAAGAGGTTGCTGTGCATTTGTGTTCATATCCTCTTCCTCAGTCCTATTTTGAACTACTTTTCAGTGCAGTTACCACTTCTAGTCCTCTGGGGTTTGTCTGTACTAGCTTTGCACATTTAGAAATTAAAAAGTTTTTCTGTTCTTTGTTACAAAATAGCCCAAACTCAGTCAGATTGGATGGGATTGTGATTATGAAGTTTCAAGTCCTGCTAGAGTTTTTCACTTAGACACCAGGAAAGTCTTTTGGTCCGGACCAAAATCAGCTATTATTTTTTTTTGTTTAGTGTGGTTTATCTTCACGTTGTACTTTTTGCAAGTGAGCTATATCTTATAAACAAAGCCATGCAAATCTTTGTCAAACATGGAAACATTTTAAAATTTTCACTTTCTGTACATGACTGCATTCTTGTGTGTCTTCCAAGCAGTTGGGTTTTGTATGCATTTCCTCGTTGTTCCAGGTCTGTAGATGTTGAATTGTTTGTAGCATCCATACTGTAGAAACGTTATCATCACTGAAGGGCTCATTTTTACCATGATGAAACTCTGGTCTATTAAAGGTGGAAAAGACTTTGACCCATTGTAGCTCTGGCCGTAAGTTTTGGGTCATTGTCCACTCCAGTGTGAATGGTTTTGGAGCCTCTAACTGGTTTTCCTCAGTGATTTCCCTGCATTTAGCTGCACTAATCACCATGTTTTGCATTGGGGATGGCGTTAAAGATAATCTATGCAGTATCGGTTCTTGATAACTTGAATAAAGCAGTGATCAAATCTTCCCAAGACGTTGTGGTGCACATACCATACAAAATATCAGTTGTCAAATTATTGTTAATTAAAAACAGAATCAGCTTATTTGTTGATAAAAGATTGCTCTGGTTGATTAGCAAACCAACTAGGAAGAGAAAATTCAGAAATGTGGTTGTGGTTTGGGCTTCCTTGTCTGACATGTTAGTAAATGTGTGTGTTCACCACATGAAAATGGAGCTTTGACCACAGGAAAGCAACACAATGTTGACTTTTCTCTCCCTATAACGCAAACATTGCATTATGAATAATATGTAGTTCAAAATTATATAAGTAATAAGATTCTTACTTTCATTTGTTTTGTAATATGATAAAAGATTGGAAAAGTATGGAGCCTGATTCAAGTATTTAAGGTTTGAGTAAGACTGGGAAAAAATATGGAAAATATTTGTTTGGACTTTATTTAATGTCCTATGACCAAAAAACATCCATCCGAAACTATTTTGTCATCAATCGATATGATAAACTGAACCTGACTGTGTTTTGCTAACAAACAAGCTTTGAAGTAGAACATATGTAATTTAAATTTATGTTTGTTTTTGTAATATGTTTTAAATTTACATTTGATATGAATCAACACTATATAAATGAGGTAGTTGCAAATTTTGTACTTAAAGGTGACTTGTTATGTATTCTTTGAACAGGTTAGGTTAGATCTGTGGGCTATGCAAAACATGTTTGTTGCATTTTTTTTTTTTTTTTGCACAAAATCATTATTGTTACATAATAAGATTTTAATTTAGTCGGTTCTGCCTATTTTGAGCTCCTTTCAGAATGAGCTGTTTTAGGCGTCCTGTCACTTTAAATCCAGATAAGCTGCTGCTGGACATGCCACCCCCAACTCAAAGTTTACACTCGCAAACTTGTGAAAATGGCCGAAAACAGATGTGCAATTAGATATCTGTACATCTTTGAAAAGCATTAGTAGAGCTTCCTGCATAACCAACAAGAGTGCAGCAAGTAGTTTCTGGAGGATAAGGCAACAACAAAACACTTGTCTTTTCCAGCAGCCATTGTACATCACACTAAACGTGCTGGAGCTCATTTTGGGTTGCTCGGTGACCAAGCAGGGTTCGGCAGGGGTTGCTAAGTAACCGCACAGTGCCTGTTGAATGTGACGTAACAGTCAGGAGGTTTTTGAAATGTCTCATTTTCCTGACATCAAAAAACATTAATGTTTTATTGCCAAAAAGTAGCTGGGTGTTTTTTTGTTGTTGCTTTTAGAAACATTTGAGACCCAAAAACGGAAGTACGAAAATGTGCAAAATGTGAATTTTTCATAATAAGTCCCGTTTAAATGATTACCTCTGTGGAAATGTAATCGTCTGTATTTTATTCTCTGGACTATTAAGTGTGGAAATGTCTGAACGTTTGGCATGAAGAAAGCACATAAACCCTGATGATGGATTCAGCTGTTGAAGATTTTATGAGAGGTAATTTGTTGCCGTTCATTCAGAGCGATAGATTTGATCTATTGGCTGTTGTTGCAGATTGACAGGAGGTTTTTTAGATGTTGTGGAAAAAGATCGAGCCCAGCTTTATCCTGCTTGTCTGAGACATTACATCAGTCATGTGGTCCGGTGGATACCGCTCCTCACCAAACCCTCAACCACCAGCAGTCGATACTTCATTCCCTCTGTGTGAGGAATACACCATCAGATCTCGGCTTCTTTTTTGGAAATATTACGTCTCCTCTCACTTTTTCCTCCAACCTTCACATGCAGATCAGTCCGGCTCAGAGAAAAGGGATGTGCATTTGTTTCCTGCCAATGAAAACGGCTCCCCACCCTTCCTGCTTGAGTCATGCCACATAGACACCATCGACAGACAGTCAAAGTGACTTGGCAAACAAACAAACTCTGTCCTCATACAGTGTTTTCCCATCATTGTAAGATGTAATAATAAGACTTAGGTTTACTGCTGGGAACATGGAAACAAACCAGTTTGTTTTTGTTATTTAGAGGATCTCAATCAGAAAGGAAATGAAAAGAAAGCATTTTTTAAAAGTGTTCCCTTTGACCTCTGCTATAAAAATGCCCCTGCACTCATTTCCTTTTCTGTGGAAGTCCTTTGATGATTGTACCCCTTCCTGTTTTTTCCTTCTAGGAAGTTGTTTGCATTTATGTAATTCGGAGATCTTTGAGTCCATTCTACTGATTTGGGAGAGTTAAATCTGCCACGTTGGTACATCTGGGTTCCAGAGAGCTGCTGACAAACAGCAGAGCTGACCGCTCGGTCAGGGCGACTTCCTGCGGCCTCCGGGGTGAAGAATGTTGGACTGACACGCGAGGCGGTCCACCAAAGCGATGACGAATGTCGTGGAGGAGAGGCGGGAGTCAAGAGTGTGATGTTTTTGTTCCTCGGTTGTCAGCAGAGTGCAGCTGGTGTCGGTGGACAGAGCTCCGCTGATCCGGGACAGGACAGTGATGAGCCTGGATGCTTCCTGCTTCCTGTCAGAAAGGACGGCTGCAGGGGAAGCGGCAGGGCTGCTGCGGGAGGATAAGGCCTGGGGCAGGAAGTATGAAATGGAGAAAAACCTCCGTCACTTGAGCCACACATTCCCCCTCTGAAGCTTTGACCTCCAGAGCATGACTGGCAGTCTTCAGGATCCAGGAAGTTGGATCCATTAACCTCAGTGGTTACTTTGGTCACTCTGTGGGTCTAGGCTTGGGTTATTTTTATTTAATGTTATATTATCTGACACTCATTCAATGAATCACACGAGACAAATTCATGAAATAGTTCCGTGTTGATTATTAATAATTTTGGATTCTATTTTTCACAAAAAATTAATTTCCCTTCTACAGATTTCTTCTTTTTTGTTTTTTTGTTACACTTATAGGGCCTGTATTATGTAAAATAAACTTTTATGAGCTTTACGTAATGTTATACTGTTATTCCCTCATCAAAAACATATGATTTTTTTCATGCATGTTTGAGAAATTCTTTAATCTCCATGGCAAATATTCAGCTGTGAAAAACGCCTGGGTGGACCTATTTAGCAACCCAGAACAGGGATTAGAACTTGGAATCCAGAAAAACTACCTCAGCAACTACGTTTTAGACTCCTATTCTGCCTTACAGAACAGCCATCCAGCTACTTCAGACTAGCCAGCAGCAATTAGCAAACACCGGGTGGAACTGTACATCCGCTGAGCTCATTATATGAGCTACTTCTCAATGCAACACTAGTAAAAAATGTTGTTAAATTTTGTTAATTTCAAGACATTACATTACAAACTCAGTTTAATTTAAAGCCATATATACAGCATTTTTACATCAACTGAAGGTAACATAGTTACTTGAAAATGCCGCTATGTGGCTGGAAAGTATATAATACTGCCTCTTTAAATACTTCGGTAATCAAACTTATTTTAAGATGAAATAAGTTGACCTGAGTAAACAGAAAACACTTCTTGAGAGAATTTGATTAATTAATTTTAAAAAAAAAGCAACCCTAAAACCTAATTAGACATCTAATCCTTTGTAAATTGTGAATTAACGGTGACCCCGAGAGGAAGCACGGTTTGCTAGTGGATGTGTCAGCTGTTGCTGAGGGTGTGGCGGTTGCTGCAGCACATACCCAACATGACGACAAACCACATTTAGATGGAGCCTGCCTCAGATGACTGCTGCCATGTACATTTGTTGTCCTAAGCAAAGATATTTGCTCTGCCTACAATACATATTAACACTACCTTAAAAAGTTGTGTTAATATGTCTTTATTAGTGTTAATAATGTTCTTGATAAATTATGTTTTGTCTTTTTAATTGGTATTTCGTCAGTCTGCATTGGGTTTATGTTGACAGATTCAAGTCTTTCACTTTTGTCTTCTGATTAACTCATTGGTTATCTTGCATGTGTATTTTTTTAAGTTTTGAAGGCATCTGTAAGGGATTTTTGGTACAAACAGCTCTGCCTCAGAAGAATAAAAATTAGCAAATGGCTCTTAGATGATTGCCACCCACTTGAAATATTTCAATAATCTAAACATATTTGACCAATTTCTAATTCTAGTTTGGTCCTGATAACTATTTTCCATTGGGTGCATGGCAATCATTGCCCCAGGTACCAAACTTTGTGAACTAACATTCAGTGAGTTAATAATTCTTGCGGTGCTATCCCACTAAGTGATTTAAAGGTGAATGAACTGTTTACTTATCCTAAGTGCCGTTCTTGTTGGTTCATATTCAGATGGAGGCAGGTCAGACTGTAAAACCTCTAACAGCTTGAGGAAAAGTCTAATGAAACCATTTTAATATGCAAGCCAAGCAGTTTTGTTTTTAAAAAAATCTTGTTTGGGGATTAAGCATTTCTGTATTTTAATTGTGAAGACGACTGAAGGTTTTACTGCAATCAGAGGCAAAAAGTTAATGGAACTTGCTTTTTAATGACTGGCTGAAATAATAAATGCAAATTGCAACCATTGTGGGGAGTACAGTGGACTCACCTGTTGTTTCATTGGATTTTTTTGTAGAGCATATCTAAAATATTCAAAAGAAAATACAGCATGGGAAGCTGGAATACCTCGTTTGCAAAGCAGCCAATCCAGGAGTCACATATATCTTTCTTAAAATAATGAAGATTGTAGATGTTAGCTTCTGCAGTATCATTGAGACTGTTTCTATTGTACTTATTAATGAATATTAAGGCATTCATTGGTGTCTGCCGCTGGCGAGAGAAATAGCTAATCCGGCTAAATCTGATGCTACTCCATTATTTTTTACATTTTGTGCAGAAGGAAGTTGCGCTGATGCTGATGTTTTCTTCAGAGGTTTTCATGTCGTTTCATGCAGTAGTTCTTGGTGCAGCGCCACCACTGGCGAGGAGGGGAGCAGGTTTTTCGAAGAGTTTTGTTCGTTTAACATAGTGCAGTGTGAAAGTGAACCGCAGCATCTGAAAATGCAACAAATGTTGGAATTTTGATCCTCGATCAAACCGACTCTACCAGACTGTATGAAAATACCCTTAAAATGAACCGTAGGATTCTGATTAGTTCATCTCCACCTGTATAGTTATTCACTAACATACATTCAGGGATATTTGGGTCTAAGACATGGAGCATGTAGCCATGTAACAGGTTTAATGGAGGATTTATGTGGCATCAAACTCCGTTTCCATTTGCCGAGGGATCAAAGGGCCCAGCCCTGGCAGAAAGAGCCCTGCGGCGGTGAACTACTGCTGCCATAATTGGAGAAGAACTGTGTAAAAGTGTCCAAGAAAGGCCAAGGGCGACTTAATTATGTTGTTAAATTTAATTAGGGCATTGTTGTGTGCCTCTCTCGGTGTGTGTGTTCTCCACAGCTTGACCTTGCAGTAACGGTCTTCCTGCATGTGTTTATCATCATTTTGGTTTCATTCCCTGTTGTTCGAATTAGTGGATATTTGCACGGTCAGAATAAATTATTTTGCAAAACCAACATTACACACTCGCATTTTTAATCCTTGAGCAGAAACGGGTAACAAAGACATTTGTTGCTGTTGAATAACAAGCCACCCAATTATCTCAGCTGCTGTGTGTGAGCAGATTAATAGACACCATGCAGAATCATGGCGTCCAGTCTGACAGGGGATCTTCTTGCTGCCCTTACAGGTGATTAATCTTGAAGTTAGATGCCTGCCAACAGCATTGTTGTCAGTTTTCTCCAGGTGAGAAACACAAAATCCCAATGTTTTACAGCTGCTTACTAAATTACAACCATTTAAAACCCCTTTAAACATTTTCAACAATTTTAATCCTGTTTAAAGATGCATTTAAAAAACCATAAAATTTTAAACAGAGCCTCACTTGTTTGGTTTATTTTTTTTTAAAAATAGCATACTATTTCCTAAATATTTATGGTTTGCTGTTGATTTTTTTTATTCTAGATTATTATTTTTAAAAATAAAAATAAGTCATTCTTTCTTGAACGACTTTACTGTATTTATCCAAGTAAATAAGTAATAAATGGGCTCAATGTCTTTATTTGGTCCATTTTAAGAGATAAAATGCTTCTATCACAATGTCATACTTGTAAGGAACAGAAAAACACTCGACAATCAGAACAACAGATAAGGATGTGGCACCTAAATAACCAAGGATGTTTTTTTCAGGGAAATGAAAACTGAATCTGAGTAAAAGTTACAAATAAGATGAGCAGCTGAAACTGAAAAAAAAAAAAGACTGAATATTTTAATCAAATCCTCTAGGCTAGCTTATATTTATCTTGATTTAAGATTTGAACTTGTTATAGTTTCAATCAGGGTTCAGGATTTCTGATTGGAACAAGTAAGAGCTAAGTTTTATTTTTTCAGACTTGAGTTGCAGCCACATTGCTTGCTTCTTGCACAAGAAGGACATTTTCCCCATGAATGCAGCAGCATTATGGGGACCCCTCAGCTCAGGGGTCACATTTAAACCATTTTAACTGATTAAATTTGTTGTATTTTTGTGAAGAACAAGATCGATGTCTGTTTGCTTTCAATTTTATTACCAGTACTTTAACAGCTAAAGCAACAAAGATATAAAGATTACTAATTTGAGGTGATAAAACTCCTGATTTGTTTTGCCAATTCAAGAGCAAAAAGCTGCTCCATTACTCACTTGGCCTTTCTGTCTTAATAGCTCTAGATTGTTAAGCAAATATTTGGTTTGTTATCGGGAAAATATCTGCTGCCTTTTGATTTGATTGTGCTGTGCTTTCCTAAAGCATGAAATCACCCTGAGATGTTTAAAATCTTTTTTTTTCCAGGTGCTGGATCAGGATCGAACTTCTCTGCAAAAGGTGAAGAAATCAGTGAAAGCAATCTACAATTCAGGTCAAGGTGAGACATCTTTGTGTCCCATAATGTCCAGAATCTTTTATTTAGTTCCTCCATGTATTTTCTTCTTGCAGGCGTGAAAATCCGTGTTTGTACTTGGAAAGCCGCCTTTTGTGGGACAGATGGTGTATTGTGTTTTTTTTGTCCAGACTCTCCCAGAAATCAACACCTGAGTTTTTCTCAGTGCTGTGTCATGAATCTGCAGTTATTTTCCACTGAATGTCATTGAAAGCAGCTTTCCACCCTGTAATTTGACAAACAAGGAAAGTTTCTCCTTTCTTTGTTTGCTCTCCAAAGAAAGGAGTAACTTTACCCTTTGGCCACTTTAACCCATTGATATGAAAAGTGGAAAAACCACTGGAAAAACTAGAGGAAGGTTGTTCAAAAGGTTCTACAAATGTAATTTATAACGTTATCCTCCAAACAAGATTGACTATAGAACATTTGAAGTTAGGAGTTTGAATAAATGTAGTTTATTTAATTTATGTAGAACATTAGTCTTGTTTGCTTGGATTTTAGTTTGTAAGCAGCCGTTCTCCATTGGGAACTTAACGATGAATACAGATGGATTCTGCTGGTTGACTGACTTTTCCTGCAGCGTTTGATTTGCCAGGAGAACCACACATCTTCTAACGCTGGTCCACTGAGTATTCCTGCTATTATAACCGCTGAATCACTTTTTTTATTCCAGGCGTGTCTGCTGCTGTGATTAAATATGCAGGCAGATCTGCTGGCACAAAAATAACAATTTCCGAAATTATTTAAAATTGATAGTTTTTGTTTTGTTTTAATCCTTCACGGTTCCATGAATCTTACACTTTGTAATAATATTCAGAGCTCTGGCCTTCCGGTCTTGACCTTTTATGATCATTTATGACCCCAGTTTAACCTCCTCTTTTCTATTTTTCCCAACACAGATCATGTTCAGAATGAAGAAAACTATGCCCAGGCTCTGGATAAGTTTGGTAGCAACTTCATCAGCAGGGACAACCCTGACCTGGGGACAGCTTTTGTCAAGTTCTCCTCTCTCACCAAGGAGCTGTCGACACTGCTGAAGAACCTGGTGAGTCCGGCTGGTCGACATCCCAGTAAAGCCAATGATTTAGAGTCAGAGAGTCAGGTTTTTCCAAATGCCCTTGTTGGTTGGTCTCCCGCAAGCTGAAATAGCTGACTGCCCTACATATGCATGAACTTTTCTTATCATGTTTAAAAGTGGTCTTGTTTTTTGTGAGGTTTTTCTGTGCCTTATCTAAATGTTTTGGACTGAATGACTCTTCTCAGAAAAACATCTTGACAAAGAACACATTTAATCGGGATCTTTAGGTACTTTGTTATAGCGATGGACTGACAGTGTTATGGCAGATTTCACATCTCTGATTCTCTTAAAAACTTTAACCTGATGATGACTTGATTGAACGGTTTACCTTACTTACAGTCCTCATTTGATGGTACTAATGTGAACTAATTTTAGTGAAAGTTAAACATTGAACAATATTCTATGATGGACAGGTAAATATCTAGAAAGGAATTAATTGGAAGAAACATCAAAACTATAAACCCAGTCAGACCTTCAGAAATCCTGGAAAACTATTAATCCAGGCCACTGTGGAAGTATATTCTTAAAAAAAATAAGCACAGTTGAAAACTTTTGTACCCCCAGATGGCTTCTTATCTCCATGCCATGGATTTCCCGCAGTTCCTGTTAAGTAATGCGTCCTGTTTAAACCCTCTGAGTGATTCCTGCTGGAAGAAGAGCCAGATCCCGGTCTTCCCTTCCCTTCCCGTGTGGCTGACAGTGAGATTAGACAACATAAATACTCTAGGCAGCAGCAGGAACAGCTGAGTGGGTTGTGTGTCCGTGCATACACAAATCAAACAACCCTGTCTGTGCAACCAGCATATAGTGGAAAAGTGACCTGATCTCTCTCAGTCGCCCTCTCAGTTTGACTCTTGTTATCTGCAGCAGTGTATCGAGTTTTCAGACTTCGATAGCTGCGCCCTGAGGGCAACTGGTGCGACAAATGAGTATCGACGGCTGAGAGCGTGTGTCCTGGATGTGTCCCCGGGACTTTACTAACTGATTTAACCCGTTTTAATGCGTCTTCTTTCTGAGAATTGTGTGTTTGGAAGCAAAAAGCATTTGTGACAGTTTACAAAAGGAGCTGGAAGAGCTCGCCAGCAGCCGGTAAGGGAAGGATTGATTTAGATGTTGGCCATATGCAAGACAGGCACTTAAGGAGCACATTAGTGCCCATTAGGCCTTGTTTACTTCCTTTAGTATCAATGTGGACTTGGCTAACAACAGGGACTTAAATGCTTAGTAGTCTTGTAAATGACCTTGCTGATCCTCATAGCTGGAACTGCTGAGCCAAGCTGTGGCAACAGGACGAATCAAGCCTTTCTAGTCCTTCCAGACACTTGGTATAAGCATGTCAAAAACTGAAGCGATTTTGAAGAATTGCTGATGCAAACAAATCCCTTATTTTGCATATTTTAGAATCTTTCTAGTCTTTCCTTTAGTTTTAATTCAGGGTTATTGCTGAATATCTGCTGTATGTCTTGTAGTAAATATTTTTTGCATAAACACTCTTGACCATCTCTGCTCAAATCTGCATCCTCAAATAAAAAGAACAGCCTGTATTAATTTACGGAAAGGACAGTGGTGCACACCACTAACTAAAAAGTTAGCTTTGCTAACAGTATCGCACTAAACCAACACGATATTCAGTAGTGATGGTGCTTGTGCATCAGATTTACGGCTGTACCAGAAACATGCAAATACAAAGGTACCGACTTGGGAAAAATCCGAGTAATTGTGTTGAAATTTTTAGCACGTTAAAATCCCTTCCCTAATTCTTACCCAAATTAAATAAATCGAGCTTGATGTCCAAGTCTTTTTATCCTTAATTATGTAAAATGTATCTGAAGTCTGTCTACATGTTGCCACCTCACAGCTGAAACGGTCATGAACCTTCACTCATCCCAGCAAATGACTAGTTTCTTATGTTTATGTGTGTGGGTGGGCTGAATCATCCATCTGGCGTCTTTGGCAATTTTTGACTCATTTTAGTTTAGTTTTGTTTTGTAGCTCGTTGTTTTGTAACGTCTCTGCTGAGCTCTCCAGTTAAGAGGAGTAAACGTTTCACACAGTCTCGTCCGTCGACTGCACATTAGTCTGTCAATAAGTGAAAAGTTGCTACACTTTTTTAAGCATTGCATCTTCATTTTGATGTATCTGTGGTGCAAATTAAATTACTGTGCCTAATCATTCATAACATCCTGGCGAATCAATCTGTTTATTAGATTGAGTCATTGTTGTTTTTATGTCTTCCAGAGAATTTATCAAACATTTTCTTCTGACAGTCTGTTGTGACACATTAACTATGTTTTTCTTGCTTTGTTTAAACAGCTACAGAGTCTCAGCCACAATGTGATCTTCACCCTGGACTCGCTGCTCAAGGGGGATTTGAAAGGTGTGAAAGGGGTAAGATTTACCATCACTTTGTTTAGTCTTCCCAACTCTGTCCTACTGGACTCTTGTGGGAGTCAGCAAGTCTCTATCCATCTCCATGCCTGTGATTAAGAGAGTTAGGGGCGAGTAAGGAGAGGAATTCTCCTTTGAAACTGTAAATCTGGCAGACATAAACACTGCCTTTGTGTGGTGCATGAGGAGAGTAACTGGGTCATGAACTCCTCGTGTTGGAGGTTCAAGAAGGGGCGTGGTCCTTACTGGGCATTCATGGCATGAATCACGAGCCGATCATTGGGCCTCGAGTGGTTTCCCAACTCCACAAATATCTCTGTCCTCAAACTGACCTCTTCGGACTTGACTGGATCTTCTCCTTTGTCTCTGCAGGACTTAAAGAAGCCTTTTGACAAAGCGTGGAAGGACTACGAAGCTAAGTTGTAAGTAGACGATGGTGAACTGTACCAGATATCTCATTATTACCAGTTGGAAACACCCGATTCTGTTTCCCTGCAGTACAAAGATAGAGAAGGAGAAGCGGGAGCACGCCAAGCAGCACGGGATGATCCGCACCGAAATCACCGGGGCTGAGATCGCAGAGGAGATGGAGAAGGAGCGGCGCTTGTTCCAGCTGCAGATGTGCGAGGTGAGTAATTTGACACTCTTCTCTTAAACCGAATAGGGATAAAGGGAGGAAAGATGTAAACTTGCATTTCCCCGATATCAATCAATCGAGCTTGCTCTTGTGATGAATGAATTTTTACATATAGAGCTGCAGAGAAAAGATAATGAATGAATGAGTGAGTGAATGGATGGAGAAAGATAATGTTTACTCACTGTTTTTGCAGATATTAGTTAATTTACCCACATTGAAGTGCTTTAAGTTATGAATGGCCTTTTTAAAGCTACAGCGCTTACACTAATTTTTATACAGTCAGGACATGGCAACAATTTTAAGAAATATTTTAAAAACATATTTTGATATTACATCTCAGTGTAATACATATATTTATATTTTTTTATTAATTCAGCTTGATGTGTTTCCTCAGTTTAACTTTGTGTGACATTGCAATGTGTTTGGTTATCTTAAACATTAAGGTGTGACAAACTGAAGAAATGCTGTTTAATTGCCCAGCATTTACACATTATTTGAATAATGTCCATGAGATGATAAATGATAGATCAGTGGCTGCTGTAGGTCTTGATGTGTTGGCACACAAATTGTGCTAAAAAAACAAATTCTGCTCTCCAAGAGTTTTCAGACTTCCTCTTAATCCTGTAAGCTTTTAAATGAAGTCACTCTGTTCCACAATGGCCAAACTTTTAAGAAACCTGGCAGCGAGAATAAAGCGTAAAACAAATGTGAGCTCTGTGTTTGTGCCCAGAAGAATCAGAACAAACTGTTAGAGCTCCTCTCTCCATTTGGCCAAAATCCTCTCTGGTTGTGGGCGGTGACGCCTACGCCTCGCTTGCCGTTTTATCCTGCTAGGATCTTTTTGTTTTCTCAGATTACATAATGTGGGTCGCATTGCTTTTTGGTTTTTCTGGATTAAATTTTGTGCAAAGTCCAACTGACCTGCCCTCTCCTCATTTCATTGTGCCCATATTTCTTCAGCGGGTCAGAGACTTTGGTTTGAGAGCTCGAAGGCTTGGCTCTGTCAAATCTGATTATCAGTAATATTTTCCAGTAACTCTAAACACAAAACAGTGCCTAAGTGAAGCTAAGAGGCTTCTTTTACGCTTTTTATAATGGACAGTACATGGAATATCAATAGTTTTCTAAATGGAATTCGCAATGCATTTTCTAAAACATCGTTAAAAGTCAGATTAGAAGTGGACTCTGCATGTCTTTGTGCATTTTGAAGACAGTACAGCATGTTTTAGACTCTTACGGGTCAGTGACTGCTCATTCTGCCTCATCCCCCTGCAGGACGCTCTGATCTTACATCATCTTCTAGATTAACAGTTACTTGCACAGTGCTAGCCTCCTCACACACCATGAATTTAAATTAATCTGACACTTTTTACTCCGCTAACAGACTTGCTAAAACATGTCTGCAAGTTAAAGTGCATTGTTGGTGTCAACTTGTGATATTGAGACATTTTTAGCTTTAGTCTCGCTACCAATTGCTTTAAAGTATCCATCTCTCCTGGTTTCCAGAGGACATTCTTTCTTTTTGTCGCTACAAACTGAAATTTTGGAAACGTGAGAATTTATCAGGAGATTGAAAATGTTGCCTAAAAGTCAGCTCAGCCGAAAGACTTCCTGTTTGTTTTTGCAGGATCAACACGGACTCCTGTGCGTTGGTTGTTGCCATTTTTGATCCATAAATTGATAATAAAGCAGCTCTAGAAACTCATCAGTGTCTGTGTTTTACAGCTTAGCAGCCGCCTCCGGTTACAGCAACATGCCAATAACGAGTTGTAGCACACACATCATTATCACCACCTTCCTCTTTCATTGGTTTCCTCAGTTCCTGATATGGTTTTAAATTTATTTTTCATTCTCTGACAGATAAATTGAAACTGGCTCTGCTTGAAGCACCTCTGAGCAGTAGGGAGTGTTTGGCTATTTGGTTAAGAATATTGAAATAAATCCTTATTTTATTGCAGTGGCATGGTTTTGAAATAAAAAAAATTTGATGCAGTTCACAATAGTCCCATAGTATCGCAGATCCTCCACCGTACTTAACAGTGAATGAGGATCTTTTTATTTTATACCACCTACGTAAATGACTCACATAATTTCCAACTTATGACAAAAGAATAGATCTAAAATATTAATATTAGTGGTTCTTTTAGTGATGTTCTGTTGTGAAAATTCAAGAACTGCTAAAACGTTCATGTTATTACATTTACTCTATATTAAGACATTAGTTGGTTCCTTATCACTCTGGGTTCAAATCCCCATCTGGGTTTCTTTCTGCATGGAGTTTCCATGTTTTCCCAGTTCATGTATGGGTTCTCTTTCCTCCCACAGTCCAAAATCATGACTGTTGCTTAATTAAATATTCTAAAATGCTTTTGGGTGTGAGTGTGTGTCCTTTGTGTAGCCATCTGCAGATGGGCACCAGTCTCCTGCTGCAACCCTGCAAGAATAAGCTGTTTAAGGAACAATTATTTGTCTAGGAATTATATAGCACAAGTCATTTATTTACTTTTTTGTTTTTATGAATAAATATTCAAACAAGAGGTTGGATTTTAACAACATTTTTGTTAAAATGATACAGTAAAATTTTTATTTTGAAGGTTTTTTTTTTTTTTTTTTTTTTTACACATTTTTACCAGTGGCATTCACTGATGTGAATGTTGCCATTTATTTCCATGCATTCGTCATAAATAAAAACAAAAACATCCAAAATGAATGCTTTAATTAAGCATATTAATAGCTTAATTATTATTGGTTAACTGACCGTACACATACACATTGCATAGTGAGCAATAACAAATTTTGTTGGACAATAAATTGTCCCAGAAATTATTGCAATAAACGATACTGTTATTTTGAAATATCAAGTGATATTTCTAATGGCACATTAATGCACGTTTGTCCTCTCAAAGACCAAAAATTTTTTAATTTTGTTAACAACCCTTTGGATATTTTATTATGTGTCAAATATAAAACACAACAACCAAAAACCATTTGAACATTTTTCTAATTGATTTCCTATTAATTTGATCCTTAATGCATCAGATGTTTTTTCACCCAGTTCTGGTTGTGATATTTGACTATATTTTTTTGTAAATGTGGAGAAATTTCAGCCAATAAATCCCACACATTTCCCTAAATTAGCAGTTATTAATGATGGAAATCTTGTTGTGATGCTGTTGTTGTTGTTGTGAGAATGCTGCAGTCAGTGGTACAATCTGTTCATTCCACTTAACCTCATTTCTCTCCGCTGCCTGCACTCTGGCTCTCTCACCCTCTCTCCACGTCACTCAGTCACCAGATTACACGATGCTCTCACTCTCGCACCCTTTTTTTTTTTTCTTCGTCCCACGCTGCCAGCAGAGGAGTGAGGAAAGGCAGCACTCAGCAGGCTGCATTATATTCTGCAGCAGCATGAATGTCGTCGCTCATTCACACAAAAGGGATTCACAAACATGCGGCGACGCTGTCCAATAACGCCGAACCCACTCGTGCTTCAAACAAAAAAATGTGGATAATCTGCCAGCCATCGCACGCCGTCAGGCAGACAAAGGGACGGCACATGCATGCATGCTTGCACACCCATGCACACGTTTACTCATGCGTGTGGGAACTCACATGCATCAACATACGATGTAGCGGCGCAGAGCTTCATTGAAGAGACGAAGCTCTTCTGGGTTAGGATTGGTCTTTAGCTTCTCGTCGACTCTTAAATCTGTGTGGATTGGCTCTCTGTGGGATTATCAGTAGATTATCTTTCATTTGTTTGTTTGGTGGGGGTGTTGTCTGAAAACATTTGTCTTGAATCCTCAAACAGCCTCAAAGCTCCTCTGTAGGATCTTCTTTAGGAATGTTAACCTTTTAAGATACAAAACTATTTTCTGTGAAATTCAAGTTTTACTTTATTACTCTGATCCTTGCTCGAACATTGTCATCAAAGCATTTGTTGAGTTTTTGTCAGCTTCAATGTATTTTATGTGATGATTCAACACATGTTGGTGCATAATTTGTGAAGTAGAAGGAAGGTAACACATGGTTTTCAAAAATTCTTTCAAAATAAATGCCAAAAAGTGTTATTTACATTTGTATTCAGCCTCTCTGAGTCTATATTTTTCAGACCCACCTTTTCCTGAGATTACAGCTGCAAGTCTTTTAGTTTTCTTGTCAACTTTAGCAGCTAGTATTTACATTTTCAAATGAAGCCAAGCTCAGGCAGACTGAATAGTCTTGCCACAGATTCTTACCTGAATTTATGTTTAGACTTTGAATTGAATATCAGTGCATGCCACTTTCTTTCTGTTTCTTTTCTTTCAAATATTTAAAAAACATTGTACAATTTTCCTTCCATTTCACAATAACACACAAATTTGTGCTGATTTGTCATATAAAGTACATTAAACCTGGGGTTGTAGCATCTTTATAAAATATTTACAGTTTGTAGTTGTAACTGGACAAACTGTGATTGAGTTTGAGGCATGTTAATACTCTGTCTAAACTCTGACAGAAGTAGGGCTGAAACGATTATTAATAATTGAAATAATTATCAATTAATTTAGTAATTAATCAGGTATGCAGACTCAAAAAAAGTTTATTTTGTGAAAGAATGACAGTCAAAGCTGTAGTTCAGCCAAAACTGTACAAAAGTATATATACATTTTGAATTTAGATAAGATGTATAAAAAGGCTCCAGTTGTTAAATACATTTTTTTAAATCCAGTTAATAGTCAGAATAATTGATGACAAAATAACCATTAGTTGCAGCCCTAGACTCAAGAATCATAACTCTAAGTGCTGATGACATGATTCTTCCTATTCAGACATGGAAAGCTTTTCAAATGCCCTGAATTTAAACTCTGCTTTTCTGCTTTTCTTCCAGTACCTGATCAAAGTAAATGAGATCAAAACCAAGAAAGGAGTGGACCTCCTGCAAAACCTGATTAAGTATTACCACGCACAGTGCAAGTAAGTACCTCCATAATCCCCCTAACCCAAATGTGAAGCTGCTACTGCTGCTACTGTTTTTCTTTTGCTTCTCACCCATTAAGTCATATTTCACACCCTAGAAAAAGAAAGAAGGTGCTAGCTTTGCCATCCTTTGCAGCAGTTTTGTCTCGTGTTGCTCCCAGATCTTGAGTCCGCTCATAAATCTTTGCAGGTCGTCATATAGATACGCTGTGACAGCCGAGGGGGTTTGGTGGGTAAATAAAGTGGGTGCTCCTCTCTTCAGAGCTGCAGCTCGCAGCGACCCGTGACAGAATGACAGATTTTCGTCCAGGGTTGCTACAGTATGTCCTGTCATAACACCAGGTCAAAACAATGCACTTCCCTGCTAGTCTGTTCAACAGATAGAAAGGCTGCAGGGATGATGGATTAGGAGCGTTAGGACAGCAGACTAAGAGCTGAGGAAAGTGGTCAAAGCTTGAGAAGAAAGTAAAATTGCCCTGTTTGCACTCGGAGAGGGCAATACAGTGTTAAAGTTTTATCATGACAGATTTATCATGATAAAGGTGATGATAAAAGCTATTACTTATTTTTCACATAAATGCAAGTACTTCTGTTGAAAAATGGTGCACCGATTGCAGTTTTCTGATCTTTAAAAAGCCTGACCTACTGATTTAAATTTTGGCCAATACAGTTGTTTTGTTTTTGTCTGAAATGTTGCTAAATACTGCAAGAAAGTCAAGTATCGGCCCATCACTGATCTCCCAAAATTAAGGAAATCTGAGGCAATTTATCGGTGCCACCCTACCGATGTGGTAAATTTAAGGCTGCAATGACAGAGCAGCTGTCAAGTACAGTTCCCTTGCACTTTGCAAGCTAAGCTGTGTGGAGTGGGAGCAAAGATGTAGGCTCATCAGTGCAGTGATTGAGAGAAAACGAGCCGAATGAACGAGAAGTGGTAGAAAAAGTAATGGGAAGAGGAAGGGAGATGTTCGTTCCAAGCAGAGGGAGGGGTTGCAGTCATTAGTGGTGATTTGCTGCTGCAGAACTTCATCGAGGTGTGTACTGCTGACAGCTCTGTAATGGATTTCAGAGCGTGCTAAACGCCTTTGCAAATTTGCAGAGAAGGGTCGAAACCAGATCTGATTTCAGCACCAGAAGCCAAAAGGTGCCAAAGAGTGAGAGCGAGCTGAGCTTGATGTTCAGCACAAACTTCAGCCGTTTCTGCCTGCAAGCAGAAATGGAAGAGCCAAAGGGATCACAATGTTAAGTTAGCTGTTGCATTAATGAATGATCGGTGTCTAAAAGTTGTGATCTTTTTATATTTCTATAAAGTTTCTTCCAAGATGGCTTGAAGACAGCAGATAAGCTGAAGCAGTACATCGAGAAGCTGGCAGCTGATCTCTACAACGTAATTATTTGTTTGTTTCCATCATGTATGGTCTCATTGTCCCTTCAAATAAAGTATTCCCAGTTGTCTTGCTTTCTTTGTGAATCCTATAACTAAATGTTCTAATTTAAGTGTTTTCTGTCGTCAGATAAAGCAAACTCAGGACGAGGAAAAGAAGCAGCTGACTGCTTTGCGGGATCTGATCAAGTCCTCCCTCCAGCTGGACCAGAAAGAGGTATGCATGTCACCTCTGGACCGTTGGGGCCAAATTTAACCCAAACTCTGAGCAGACTGGCTTTAAAAGCAGCCACAGCTGCTTTGATTCAGCCTTTGGTCTCACCACACACTTCCTCTCACTCTGGCCAGCGAGTGCCCAGCGCTGCACCACACTGGTGCCCAGTTCAGGGCGTCACTGTCACACTTTCACATAAAAACTAACAACACTGCCTGTTTCTACACATTTGATCCACTCAAACGCACGAAATCATGTATAAACAGTTGCTTGAATCACGCCTTCTGTAAGTTTTTAAGCTTTAGCTGAAGAGTGCACTTCTTCACAGCCACTACCTTCACTTGAGCCAGATTTTTCACCCCTCTCCCTTCTATCTCCTTTTTACTGCTTTCTGCTTGTCTGGAATCAAGTCTAGAAGAGTAAGTCTGAGCATGCTGTGGTTTGACTGTGCAGGGGTGTTGCAGAGCATGCTGTTTACTTGCAGCCTTTTTAAAAGTTATTTCTGTTTTCTTATAAAAGTCCCTCCACTGAAGTGTTATAGACACGTTGCAGCGTGACGTCACATTTGCCGACTATGACTAGCGTTGGTTTTAGCTGTCAAGTTGTTAACATAAGGCGCTAAATCTTACATGTACGTGTAATTTAAAAAATCAAAAGGATGCAGTGCTTTGCTGCCAATTGTCTAGATAAGCGTCAAGGGTATCACATTTAACAGCTTAAAAAATAATAATGGGGAAGTAGGTCAGTTATGCTAGCTTGACTTTGACAACTTAGCATGTAGATGTGGTGTGGAATCTGGTGTTTTGGTTCAGCAGAAACAAAAACAAGGTGACCTACACACCAACTCTGACAGATCATTAGTAGCGCAGGTGTTTAAATTAGCTAATCAGCCACTGCTGTGTTCAGACGATCACTTATTACTGTATCTTCTGGACTATAAGGCGCACTTAAAAGTCTTTAATTTTACCAAAACACGACAGGGCGCCTTACATATTGTTCTGGAGTAAAACAGCCCCCTCTTGTGAATTAATATGGACTAATTCTGGTTGTGCTTATTGATGTTTTAGCAACTTTGTGTGGTTCATGGTGCTTGGTTTTAGTTACCGAAGTCAGGAATGTTGAGGTGTAATAGTATTGTGCTTTGACTGACTGTTTTGTTTGACTTAACTTTTTGGTGTTGAACCCTGACACACTATTTGAGCTGTTGTGAGTCAGTTGCTGTGGCAACGGGTCTGTGTGTAGCGCAGCTAGCAAAGAGCAGGCATAAAGAAGAACAGGAGTAGCTTTGAGTTGTTGTTCAGTGGTTTTCTGCGTTGTTTTTCCCTTTGCTGCAATAAATTGACAATACCTACATCTCCAGGTTTCAGTTTGTCAACATAATGGTTGTACCGACCTCCAGCGCAAAATTTCCAGATATAAACAAAAACATGCAACGTGTCTATAGTGTGTCTGGATCCTCATTGCATGTTTTCGTCAAAAATAATTTCCTAAAAGTGTTTATCTTTACACTTCAATCTCGTGGATATGTTTTGTATGGCTCAACACAGGACTCGCAGAGTAAGCAGGGTGGCTACAGCATGCACCAGCTGCAGGGAAACAAAGAGTTTGGTAGTGAGAAGAAAGGCTACCTGCTGAAGAAGAGTGACGGGTAAGCTGCGAACGCTGTTGTGCTCGCACCATTAAAATTTAACGGACAGACGGCGAATAACAACCCTCTCTTAATGGGACATCCTCTCTCAGGCTGAGGAAGGTGTGGCAGAGGAGGCAGTGCTCGGTGAAGGGAGGCATCCTCACCATCTCTCATGCCACAGTGAGTACACACACACACCCACACGCACACACCCGAACGCAGACGTATGAACTCTTCTAACCCCTCAGGAGTGACTGTGCGGATCAAAAGCAGAACATTGTGCAGGGAGAGGGTGTGTTGGGCTTTTCCAATCTGGAGGCTGGCAGAGTCGGATTGACATAGATAGGTTGCCATGGAAACTACCCCTCTTCCTGTCCCCCCTCCCATTGGCACCCCTCCTCCTGCTGCGCCGCGGTGACTCATCCCTGATGGAGTGTGTGCGTACTGTTTAAGCTGGCACATCTTGAGCGCCGGCCTCACTCTTGTGCAGATCAGCCTGGTTTTTCCTCTTCCATTTAGGATGAGGAATATTTATTTTATTTTTAGTTTTTTGCAAAAATATTAAAATAAATGTAATCACACGAGGGGTTCAATTAATTCACACTGTCCTGAGTGGCTTCATAAACCTAAATCCACTCAGGATGTTAAAATAACTAACATCTAGTTTAGTTATTTTAAATAATTTGGTTCTGTGAATGACTTTATTTCAAGTGGTGAAAAGAATTATCATTGAAAAAGAGTAATTATAAATTACAGTAACAGCATGTACTGTTTTGTTTTCCTAACACTGTTCCCTGTGAACCTTTGTGAAAGAGTTTAAAAACATTAATAAATTTTTGCTATGCCTCACACACACTAACATCAGCATGAATCACATATTTGACATTTCAGTGTTGTTATTAAAATAACCTTCAACAATTATGATTCAGTTCCTTGTAGCTGCAAGGAACTGAATCATAAAAAGTTTTACAGATTTTAATTTGCATGTTTATTTTCTAGCAGCAGCAACTCCTGTGGTGCTGGTTCACACATTTAGCATTTTTTAAATTTTATTTATCACCTAGACTTTTACAGAGTTAGTTTCCTGCCTTAAATTGTCTGCCTTTTAATCAGCAAGTTCCAGCGACTAAAGAAATACAACAAATAAGCACAGTTGAAACTTGCTATCAGAGCTACCAGCAGGGAAACATCTGGGGAATCTATGCAACAGCAAAGAGAGGCATCCCTAACCTAGCTAAATGCAGGAGAAGACCTAGCTAACAACAGGAGGAAATCTAGCTAACCTTGTTAGCCTTGCTAACGGGTTTTAAAAATCAATTCAACATACCAAAACCAAGAAAAAACTTGAGCAAACTTAGCTGACAGTGAGACAAAACCTATATATCATTGCTAGGAGCAGGAGAAAACCTAGTAATTTTTCTCCGAAAGATGGCAGAAAACATAGCTAACAGTATGTTAGCTATGTTAGAGGACAGTGTATTCACTGTTAGCTAAAAGCCAAAAATATGAAAAAACTCAATTGTTTTCATTCATTAGATGTTGAAAGAATTTTGGTTCCAGTGAGACGATAATACATCCTGAAATGTTCTTATGTTAAACAAAATTACTAAATATTGGAAAGAGTTGGATCTTGTACTGTTTAACAGTTACACACAGATAACTGCAGTCACTAAATCTGTTATTATTACCATAATCTGTGCATTTAGTGAGATATATCAACATTATTTGTTTTGGGGTTGTTGTTTTTTTTGTTTTTTTTTATGAAAACGAGTTTATAATTTACTCTATTCTGACATTCTGCTGCCATCATATGAAAGCTGCACTTTGATACCAGACGCTACATCTCATCTGCGCGTTATAATTAGTTTGTAAGATATAATTTTTTTTCTACAGCTGTTTTCTCGCACCTCTCTATTTGTGCTACATGTCCAAAAGAAGAAATTACCGAAAAAGAATTTTTGAAAACCTGTTATATATTGGTCTGTTTGAGTAGATGTTTACATTTCCCAAAGCCCACTTGTGGTTAACTTATCATTTGTCTTAATGTGACAGCAGTTTTTCAAGTCTCTATTTGTTCTTCTTCATCTGAACTCTTGGTGACTTCAGTTGACAGCAGGCCAGCTTGGCTGCAAGGCTTATCTCAGCCTGTTAGCATTTCATTAGCACGTGCCCTGGTCTGTCCTCTGCCCGGACGTTGGCAGGACACGATGATCGCTGCGCTTGTGCCAACTAGGTGTGTTATTACTGAGTAGTCGAGTCCAGGTCCTTAATTGGGGAGCCAGGCTTCAGTTTTATAAATAATTCGAAGCTAAAATTGCAAAGATAGTCCTAAAAAGGCTTCAAGAGGAGTTTAAACATGTTTGCAACCATTATGCAAATAATTTAGATAAAAGGTTTAATCTTTTATATTGGTTTTTTGTTTGGAGAAAACAAGCAATTCTCTTTATTGTAATACAGTTTATGGTGTTTTACAGGTGCAATCTGCAGCAGTATTTCTTATTTTTACATGTTGGATCATTGCAGTCACTTGAACAAGAAGCGCTAGAAAAACAAAACTTATAAAATATTAACTTATAATGTGTTCAGTCCATTGCATAAACCTTATATTTTCAGTCCAACAGGCAGCCTGTCAAACTCAACCTGCTCACCTGCCAGGTGAAGCCAAGCTCTGAGGACAGGAAATGCTTCGATCTAATTTCTCGTAAGTTTTAAAGAAATCTTACATTTTTCTGCTTACCTGAACTGTTTAGAAATGTGCCTTTGAGTTCTTGCATAGAGAAAGGAAAAAAAGTATTTAAGTTCTGGATAAATATTAGTTTGAAAAATTTATCTGGCATTGCTTTTTAAAGAAATGACCATCTGATTTATCGATTTCATTGTTATTAATGAAGAAAATTCTTCATGCTTCAGTGCTCTTTGAAATTATAAATGTTTAATCATAAAATGATTAAAAAAGCCCCCAAAAAAGTCCTTTGTCAAATTCATAAATTTTTCTGCTTACCTGAACCGTTTAGAAATGTGCAGAGTTCTTGCATAAATGTTTTTTTTTTTTTAAACAAAAATTAAATTTATTTTAAATTCCGGATAAATATTTGTTTAAAATTTTTTAACTGGGATTGCTTTTTCAAGAAAGAAATAGGTGATTTAATGTTTTCATTGTGAAATAAATTTCTTCACGCTTCAGTGCTTTGAAATGATAAATATTTAATTGTAAAGTAAGAAAACCCCCCCCAAAGACTTCCTTTGTTAAGCAGTAACACAAATGGTTAATAGAAGCTTATGTTTATTATTAACCCAGATATTACTAGTTTCAGGATTCAAATTATAGTTTGAGACAAGCTGCATGCTTTTGAACTCTAAATTTTAACTTTTTCATTGATAGACAATAAAACAAGCACTTTGGGTGCTTTTATTTTTTTTTACTGAAAACAAGCATCTTGAATATTCATCAGCTGTTCAAGAACATTATTTATTATCTCTCTGTTTTGTTGAAAATGCTTGAAAAATCCCTTAGGGAGGAAAATGAATGTGTGCAAACCGTTTTCGCTCTGAGTTTATGACATTTCTAAACAGTTTAACTTGTGACTGCTGCTCATTGTGTTATGAAATGCAAAACATTGGATTTACATGCTTGACATCCTGGTCTGTGGTCTCTGCAGATAACCGGACATATCATTTCCAAGCTGAAGACGAACAAGAGTTTGTCATGTGAGTATTTAAAATAATAATAATAATAATCCCATCTGGTAATCTAGGTTTTTGACCAACTTTTCATATAGTTTCAATTAAAAAAAACTATTTAATTGGTAAAATCCAGAGTTTTTTCTTACACAAGAACCATTTTATTTGTTAAACAAAACTATTATTACAAGGATTTCATCCACATTTTCAGTGCTAAATTTTACTTTCAATTACTGATGCAGTCTCAAAATAATTCATATCCCCGAATAGATGGCAAATGCAAATAAGACGTAGTCACAGGCACACCACATGCGACCAATCAAGGGCGGTTTTAGTTTCGTTAGATAAACCAGATAAAATGCTCAACAGTTTTGTTACATTGTAAGTTAGAATATGGCAAAGGCAGAACTGCTTAAGAAGATATAGTAAAAGAAGAGGTGGTTGTTTTAGCAAATAACAATAGCAAAAGTTCTGATGCATCTGGAAACAGTTTTTATGTTTAGTTAGAGGAATATTAGCTACAATGTGGCTTAAATAGGACATTATCAATAGCTCTACCAGATTCTTGATGGTTTAAAACCGTCGACTGAGAAAAAGGTGTAGAAATCTCCGTTCAATTTGACTGAAAGTCAGCAAATTGGTCAGAAACAGATGGGGGAGGGGCAGCTGTGGTACAGTATGCTCCTTTCACTCCAGCACTTTCTGTTGAATTTCATTAAAATAACTTTAGATGTCTTAACAGTTTTGAAACTATAACTTTTTACACTCTTGATATACCCCTGTGACACTATGTCAACATCATCAGATGACATGATGAGTCCATTAATTTAGTGCATTAATGGACTTTTAATGGACTAAAAGTCCATTAAAAGTGTTAACTTTGAATTATTTGGTCAATAATAACCGTTTTAATGCAAAGTCAAGAAGACTCCTTGACATTCATAACATGTTGTGCCAGTCTTATGCACATGGCTTAGAAATATCCACTATTCCACTGCTTGTGCACCCACCCTATGCCTCTGCTGGATTAGAAGCACATTAAACTTCACATTTCAATTCAGCTGTTGCTTAAAATAGCCTAATTTCTTCACACATATACATGTAATCTAACAGATCAGTTTTTGCCCATTCTGTAGGGGCTCTTCACAGCTTGAAAGGCGTAACAAATGTCAGTCTCATTAAGCTTTGTGTATATACATGTGCGGTGAGCGATGAAGAGTTAGCGCAGTGCACAGGGCATGTTTGAAAGGGAGCTACAGTGCTTCCTGTCTGAGTGATGGGTAGTGACCACAGTCCTGCGTGGGTGTTTCTTTTTGAGTCAGTTGATCTTGTTCTCAGAGAAAACAACCTGCAAGCAGAAATAGACCGAAGGCAAGAAAATCATATTCAGAAGTTAAGAGTTAAAATAGCTTTGCTCTTCTTTATTGTTGGGAAAATGTTAGTTTTTCTCCAATTTTCTTTACGTTGTCCAAACAAAGGGACTTTGGAGTAGGTTATGAAAGTGTATTTCATTTGTTTGCAGTGAGACTTTCCTTTTAGTCTCACTGCAAAAAGAGTGAGAATAGGATATAAATACCTATCAAGGTATTTCTATCAAGGGAGCTACAGTGCTTCTATCCTCTTTCTATCCTATCAAGGCGTCTTGATAGGATAGAAATACTGTTTATTGTCCCGCAGCAGGGACATTCGTAACATAAGAAAATAAATGCATACTCTGACTAAATGCGGACCTGAGTAGGTTAATTTAGAAAGGAAAATGCTTAAGATTTGCATTAAAAAAGCAAGAAGAAGTGAGAAACTGTGCAAATAGAGATGTGTAAATAACAGCAGAATTGTAAAAACTCATTGAGTTTGTTGGGAATGGTGATTATTTTAAAGTCTTGGAGCTGATTGGAGGAAGGATCGGTGATCGTACTTCTTTTTGCACCCAGGATGCAACAGCCTGTCTCTAAATGAGCTTTTTCAAAGATTATGCTTTCACTTATTTTCTGTTCTGTTGATGACCAGTTCTTTCAAACAAACTACGCAGATTTATCACGCAGTCAAGCATGAAAATGCTCATAAAGGATTACAATAACATTTCTGCCCACTTTTACTTCGTACCAATACGTCTCACTTTTACATATCAGTTAATTTCTCTTAATAGTGAAATATTTTGATGAATAAAAATAACATTTCTGTTTGTGTTCTAACTTTTATATTTCAGGACAATAATTCTGTCCCATTTTGCAGATGGATCTCCGTGTTAACAAACAGCAAGGAGGAGGCTTTAAACATGGCTTTCCGAGGTGAGCAGAGCAGCGGCGGGGAGGACGGTTTAGAGGACTTGACTAAAGCCATCATAGAAGACGTGCTACGCATGCCAGGCAACGAGATCTGCTGCGACTGCGGAGCTGCAGGTCTGTGCTGCTGCTGTCCACAGAGACACAGTGCTGAGTCAAGCCTCACCTTGTCCTCAGAAGAGGAGCCAGCTTCCTCTGGTTCCTCCTCTTAGCTGGAAATGTTTTATTTAAACCAACAAGCCACTTTTGCTGAGTCACAGTTCGCTCTGTCTGACTGCAGATCCCCTGCAGTTCTGAACAGAGTACCTAAATATTATATTCAAGTAAGAGTTGCACTACTTCAATATATTAAGAAGTAAGAGTAAAAAGTATTTGGTAGAAAGTCTACTCTAGTCTTCAGTAACTGATGAAATTATCAGTCATTTAGTATTTAAAAATTACATCATCGGATGGACCAAAATATAGGACAAATATGACAAAAATTCATATAGGTATCAAAAAAAACAAACAAAATCAGGCAAAAGAAAATTTTCCTAAATCAGTTTATTAAAACTTATAAAACTTGAACAAAAACTGCAGGTGTGTTTCTGTGTCTGGTGAATTTTTGCTATCATTTAATAGGGGGACAAAATCCAGAAATTTTACTCAATTAAAAATAAAAAAGTATTTGGTAAAAAGTCTACTCAAGTACTGAATAACTGATAAAATGATTGCATCATTTATTGTTTAAAAATTACATTATATATGGACCAAAATATAAAGTTAAGTGGACATTTTGGTATATTAAGGAACAAAATGACAAAAAATAACTAAATCGGATTTTTTTAAATTTTCCCCAAATCAGTTTTTTCAATAAAAAACCCTCATAAAAACTCCAGGAGTGTGTCTGTGTCTGGGGTTTTTTTTTTGGTTAAAACATGTTTTTTCATTCAGTGGTTAGAAAATCCAAAATATTACTCAAGTAAGAGTAGAGATATTTCATAATAAAATTACTCAAGTAAAAGTAGAAAGTACTTCTTTTTTTTTTTTTTTTAAGTTACTCAAGTAAACGTATCTGGTCCTGAATAAACCAGAGTGTGAATGCTAAAGCTGTTAGCATGAAGCAAAGAGTCAGCACTCTGGAGGCCTGCAGACATTCAGGCGTCTGACAGTGAACACACACATCACATGTTTGCATACATAGATCCACACACACCATCAGCAGCTTTCTGACTGACCAAAGGCAGGATTTTAAGTTCTGAAGGATAAGAAAAAACATTTCAAGGCTTGAGAAACAACAACATTACATCATTTTGTTATATAAGTCACACGCTCCGCCGACCCCTGCAATCTGAGGGGAGGGGAGGCAATTTGTCGCGTCTGTGCTCTTGTTGCTGCATCCATCGATACGCCCAGATTTGGTTATAAATGTGTTTCAGATGTCTCATTTTCTTAATGAGATTCAACCGCTAGTGTTGCTTTTCTTCTCTTAGCATCGCGCCACCTTGGCTAGAGAAGAAAGAGGTTGTCATTGAAGCTGAGATCCTGCTCTTCTTCCTGTGTGTGATTTGCAGCGTCAGAGGTCACCCTGCAGTTATTCACTCATCGTGCTGAACATGCACTCTGTGGCCTGTCACCGGCTAGCATCTGGTCGTTGTGTTTATCTGGTCGACTCGTGTGTTTTGAGCTTTTTCTACTGTTTTCACTGAATCACAGAGTTGAGAGATGATTGAGTTATAGCTGACTAACATAGTGATGCTTACCTTGGTCAGTGGTTCACTGATGTTTGAGCTGTTTTTTTTTTTTTTTTCATTTATGAGACCAGATGTCTCTGGTTGAATGTTTAAATGTTGCTTAGTTACCAGTTAAACAACCATCTGGTGACAGCAGAGATCAATGAAACGTTGCTTCATCCATTTCTAAATCGGTTTTTATCTCAGTTGTGACAAAATGAACAGCTAGCATAAACAAGGTCCATCCATCCATCCATCCATGTTTTCATTGATCTTTAATCCATCCATACATATAATTTTGTAAATGTTTGTGACTGTGGAAATATTTTTGTTATTTTTTCATAACTAGTTTTTCATCCTTTTAGAAACTGGCCAAAGGGGAATAAAAAGTTAACACCTCTTTTTCTTTTTTTTTTGACATGATTGTGATGTTGGCAATCAAGTTTCCTGGTGATCATGTTAGATTTAGGAACCACTACTCTGTTGAATTGTTGCGTAACATAAATATCGCAAAAGGTGAAGTGTGTGTATTAATCAAGCTGTCAAATCAACTTGGAACTCCTGCTGTTATTTTAGTCAGACACTGAAGGCCTCAATTTGAAGTTGATGTGTGTTAGGTTTGGATTTCTCATTATTTTCTGGCAACTCATTTCATATTCTGCAGTAAATTGTTCTCACTGCTCAGTCTGACGTACGTATTAAACTCTGGTTCCCGTCATTGCAGAGCCGAAGTGGCTGTCCACCAACCTGGGGATCCTGACCTGCATCGAATGCTCTGGGATCCACCGTGAGATGGGCGTCCACATCTCCCGCATCCAGTCCATGGAGCTGGACAAGCTGGGGACCTCGGAACTGTTGGTGAGGCTCACTAATCACTGATTATTGATTTATGTTCGACTATGGGTCATGCTGCTTCTTACTAATATAGGGTAGGGTTACTGTTCTCCATCCATCCATCCATCCATTACTGTTCCCCATCCATCCTTCCATCTGTCCGTCCGTCCATATTAATTACAGCTTGTGAATTGTAATAACCAGATCTGACTGAATGTTTTTGTCTTTCTCTCAGTTGGCCAAGAATGTAGGAAACAGTAGTTTCAATGAAATCATGGAGGCCAACCTCCCCTCCCCTTCTCCGAAACCCAACCCCTCAAGTGACATGTAAGTACTTCTCCCAACCGGGCGTCTCCTTCACAGAAAACCTTCTTGAGAAACTCGACTTTGTCCTCAGGACGGTGAGGAAGGAGTTCATCAACGCCAAGTACGTGGACCACAAGTACGCGAAGAAGACGTGCACGTCGGCGGCGGCCAAGATAATCGAGTTGTTTGAGGCCATCCAGACCCGGGACCTGCTGGCTCTCATTCAGGTCTACGCCGAGGGGGTGGAGCTGATGGAGCCGGTGCCAGAGGCAGGACCGGTGAGTGGGACCGCTGCGTCACCGCTGAGTGTGTCCAGACAGTTCTGTTGGTACATGAAGCCAAATGTGTCTGCACAACCATGTTTTGATTTTTCGTTCCATTTTGCTATCCTAGATCAAGCTGAAAGGCGTGCTCTAGAAATGAACGCATTTAATTTAAAATGACAATGGACATAAACTTTTTATTTTCCTTGTATAGAGAAATGTTAATTTAAGCCAGCTGATCCAGGCATATGAATTATTCAATCATTAAATGTTTGAGTATACTGAAGTGATAAACCAGTGTTGTATTTAGCTAGATTCATCCAAAAATACCAAAGAAAGCGTCTTAAACATGCATATCTATATCTATAGAACCAAGATAGGCTTATTGTAAATCATAGAACTGCTTTAATTTGTCTTTATTTGTTACTTTTTTACTTACTAAAGGGTATAATAGGCATGATTTCTTCTGTATAACTTTAAATAAAGCAATAAATAAGTTTTAAAAAGCCATCTGTCCACAGTAAAGGCAAATGTATTTGTAGGAATCAACATCAGGCCTCCAAATGTAAGAAGGCCGCACCAGATGTTAGGCATGGTGGTGGCGGCATTATGCTGAGGTTCTGTTCTGCTGCCTGGCTGGTTGTGATTCACTCAAATACAAGGAAAAACTGCCTACAGAGCCACACATTAAAATCATCAACTCCAAGTTTTGGATTCATTAGTCTACCAATGAATACAAAAAATAAATTAAATACTCAGGCACAGAAATATGTAGTAAAATATCCATTTAAAACTCCCAGCAGTCCACAGATTGCAGAGGGTTTCATCATTAAGTGACTTGAAAAACCCAAAAATAAGATATTTTTACCAACTCCAGGAAAGAAATGGGTGTAAACGACTGGAAAAAGTCTGAGTCATCTGACAGACTTTACCACAGCAGGTGCTGCTAGCCAGCAAACCACTGCCACTTAGATCTGCAAAATCTGTGTCGATTCCTTATTCCCTTAAATGGCGACACATGTGCTCTTGTGTCTGTTTTTTTTCTTCTTTTATTTATTTTGCTGCACTGCCCGTTTCCTGCAGTTTGCTCTTCGTTTGCGGCGCCTCTTCAGGCGTTTAATGAAAGTTAAATAACGGGCGGTGGCGATGGCACGCGTGATCAGATTTAATCCGACGTAAATGGGTCAGGGTTTTACAACACCAACATGGTAGTTCCTCTGATTAAAAAATTAGGTGTGCGACGGTGCAGGAGAGTAGCAAGGATGAGAGAGGATATGATTTGGTGACGAAGGGAGCTGCTGCTGCTGTCGTCTGCACTGTGAAGTCTGAGTCACCACTATCTGATCTGCTGCTGTCAGTAACTCCGATTGCTGCAAAGTGACATCCAAACCCCGGCTTTACACGGCATAAAGAGGCTAGTCCATGCTTTGACCTTTTCAAAGGTGGATGTACTAATAGTTTTCTCATATTTCCATCCCTGTTTGTGAATTTAAAACCTTTTTTAGAGGCAAAATTTTGCAAAAGCACAGCTTTAACAATGCAGAATCGCTATTTTTAGGAGCCATTTTGTTTACTGCAGTTTGTTTAAATCCTCAAACAACCTCTCACACACATACACAAAAACACACACACACACACCACAGAATACAGAATGGATGTTGCCTCAGTGTGGCTCTGCTGTGTTTGATGGCCCCCTGCAGGAAGCTGGAGAGACAGCTCTGCACTACGCTGTCCGGACCGCCGACCAGACCTCACTGCATCTGGTGGACTTCCTTGTGCAGAACAGGTAACGAAGAATTAATCCATACATGTGTGGATTAACTCTATATCTGCAAGAGAAGGAAAACTTGTCTGCAGAAACAAATTGTATTGGTCTCTTTTTTATATGAAGCTGAAGAGCAGAGGTAGGCTTAGTGCTGCTCTGCTCAGATTCCCACAAGGCAAAAAGAAATGGGTCAAGCTCTTGCTCTCTGCTTTAATTTATTCCCTTTTTCCAATTGCTTATCCACCACAGAGTTAAAGCTTTAAATAATAACCTCACTTATTAAATCTTATTTCTTAAAATGTTGCATAATTTCATGTCAGACAGATACAAAAAGTGAGGAATCAGAGTGTTTTTCCTGCAGTGGTAACCTGGATAAGCAGACCGAGTGGGGGAACACCGCCCTGCATTACTGCTGCATGTACGAAAAGCCTGAGTGCCTCAAGTTGCTCTTGAGAGGCAAGCCGGCCACTGACATCGGTGAGTCACGCTCATCCTCTGCCGTCTGTGCGCGCGCATCAGCCTCAAAGTGTTAATCATTTTTTTCTTTTTTTTTTCCTGCCTCTTTCCCCTTCCTCAGCCAATCAGAACGGAGAGACGGCCCTGGATGTTGCCAGGCGACTGAGGAACACTCAGTGCGAGGAGGCAGTAAGTGCAGCTGGAAACGATGGATGTCGGAGGAGAAAATACAAAAATAAACCCTCCGGTTAAAGCCATAAAAATACACTAAAAACATAAACATCAGTTTGGTTAAATTAGAGATTTTTGGAGCTTAAAACAAACCAAATAGGATTGATACTGAGGAGGAATGGAGGTGTTTAGCTAGAACACTAGATGGCAGTGTTGAGTCTGTGTTGAGCCTCAGGCAACTGGAACAACAGAGTGGAAGAAATGAATGTGGTTGTTATTAATGCAAATATGAGCAGGCTGTTTTACACCCACTGTATGTACAATTTAAAATACATTTTATATATATATATATTTTAAAGTATTCACACCCCCTTATTTTGCCTAGTTACAGCAAACTTCAATGTATTTTGTGTTTTACCAACACAAAGTAGTGCTTGATTGTGAATTTGACAAAAAAATATTTATTATTCGCAACACTAATCAATATTCGAATGTGCAATGACGGCACTTGTTGTTGATTTTTGTGTTTTTATGATGTGAAGAACTTTGAACTGCCTTGTTGCTGAAATATTCAATACAAATGAACTTGATTGATTGATTCACAAATATACAGCTGAAAAGTGTGGCATGCATTTGTATTGAGCCCCCTTTATTTTAACATCATGAGTTCTGCAATCTACAAATATGGCCTGTGGTGTAGATACTTTCATCCTAAAACATGGTGGTGAAACTATCTTGCTGTGGCTTTTCTTTAACATTGTCAGTATGTAGATGAACACATATGGTAAAAGATTTGCAGCTGTAATTGCAGAAAGAGAAAGTTCTGGAGCTGGATATATATTTTTAGTTGCAAAATAAAATGTTTAAAACAATTTTTGTTTGTTTGTTTGTTTCCACTTGTTGAACTCAGCTCACCAAACTCTAACTGGTTCTAAAGAAAAGTGGTTTCCTCATTTTCTTTTGCCAGACAGAAATATAAACAAACAATAAGAGTGAGTCAAATTTAAAATGACCAAGACACTTGAAGACTTCTTAGTTATGCTTTACGTTGGTTTTTCAAAAAAAATTGCCACTAAATTCAGTAAATATAAAGAAGGTAAAGGTGTGTAAATACTTTTGCAAATCTAACTCATGACATTCCTGTTGGCCACAGCCTTTTGTGTTTTTATTCACAGAAGACATGAAAGGTAGGGTTTTTCATGAAGCATAATTTTAGATGTTGATTTGAGTGTTTTTGTGCTTTTTTTCTCTGATTCAGCTCATCCAGGCTGCAGAGGGGAAGTTCAATCCTCACATCCATGTGGAGTACGAGTGGAGCCTCAGACTGGAGGAGATGGACGAGAGCGACGACGACCTGGACGACAAGGTGATGACATGGTCTTTATGTCTCCACATCTTCTGGTTTTAAGAAACAAAATTTAAAAATAGAAGCATAAAAATCAAGGCCAGGCCTTTGCTGCCTTAATTTATATTAACTAATTAAATAGATTTTAATGCATTAGAAATCTTCACGCAATTATTCGCGTTTTTCTTTTTTACATAGAAAAAGTCCGGAACAGTTTTTGTTTTTATGGTATTTATTATTTGAGGTGGTGCTCCCCATTTTTGTTCAATTTTGTTTGTTTTTATTGTTCCCAAGTTAAATGAGTAACGACTTGTAAAAGAAAGTACCAGAAATGCTGTTTGGATAAAATCACTTGGACTTTCTGCTTCCTTCCTCATGTACGACCTGAAATGGATAAAGGCTTTCTAAATACAAAAATAATTTTAAAAAATAAATAAAAAAATAAAGTCCTGAGCAGGAACCTTTGTGTTGTGTTTTTGGTACACCCGTAAATCTGACGGACAAGCGGCATGTCCAAACAACAGCGATGGTCAAAAAAGCTGACCATCACTTTCCCCACTGGGAGTTAAGTTTTGTTTCAAAAACGATCTGATGTGGCGTTTGAAAGGCTACTGTGCCGACATACAATTTTGAAACGAATTGCGTTTAATTTAATGTTGTGAATTGATTAAAAAATGTAATCAGATTAATCACACTGCCTAAGTTTGTAAGCATTAGATATAAATATCAACACATTTGTGGTTCTTGCAGGAATGGTGTTCTGGACAAGCCACACTCAAACCAATTAAAATGCCAGAAATGATCTGTTTGTTTTCTTTTTTAAGCAGAAAGTAGTTAATATAGTCTCCCAGTATTCAACAGCAACTAAGGAAAATGTAGTCCTCTGCATACAAGTAGCAGTAAACTTGTTCAGGGGACAACTGACAGAGAAGATGTATTTTATTTTCTAGTTCTTGATGCTTCAGTTTTCCAGGTTTTTATGTTCAGAGCGTTTTACAGGAAGTCATTTTGAGACTGATCGGTGTCTTTGTCCGCGTTCCTCTCCAGCCCAGTCCCATCAAGAAGGACCGCTCTCCCAGGCCGCAGAGTTTCTGCCACTCCTCCAGCCTGTCGCCCCACGACAAACTCTCCCTGCCCGGCTTCATCAGCCAGAGGGACAAGCAGCAGCGGCTCTCCTACAGCGCCTTCACCAACCAGATGTACAGCGCCTCCACCGACCTCAGCTCCTCCCCCGTGGCCGACGGGCCGCCGCTGCCGCCCAGGAATCAGGGCAAAGGTCAGACATGCCTGCTCCGAGAGCGTCCGCTGTTATTCCAGCCGGGTTTCAGAGTTTATCTGCTTTTTGAAATTCAAATTCAGGATTCTGCAGATGTCAATGCAAATGTGCGCTTCTAATCCAAAGAGGCATATAAGGCTGTGCACTGCAAAAACTCTAAATCTTACCAAGTGTTTGGTCAAGTATATAGTCCAAATATCTTGAAAAATTGAAATAAGACAAAATCGACAAGTAACTTTTTAGCAAGATATAGGAGCTTGTTTTAAGAAATAATTCCTTAATATTGATTAAAAAGTTCTAGTTTTGCTTGTGAATTAGTCGAGCTAATGAAACTAGAACTTTTTCATCAATATTAAGGAATTATTGACTATAAAAAGCTGCTATATCCTATAAATTTACTTGCAAGTTACTTTTGTCTCATTTCAGTTCTACTAAGGCATTTGCACTAGTAACTTCACCAAAAATATAGACTTTGTGTTTTTGCAGTGTGTTGTTACTGTAGAGAGAATCTGAACATATATGGATTCATTATCAGGAGAGAATTAGCGGCAGGTTAGTGGGAAGTTTCCACTTTGCTCAGTCACCACATACACACACGCACACACACCCTGCAGTGGTATGCAGTTTGTCAGCACACAGATCAGAGGGCGGAAATCAGGTGTCATTAGGATTACTTATAAAGTAAACTTGGAGGAAAACGCAGCCTCGGGAGAAGGCAAGTGATGATTGTGTTAAAGAAAGGGACGCTAGAAACACACTTTGTCCAATTATGGTTGTTGTGCTGTCTCTGCAGTATTGCAATTAAAAATAACACTCCTCCCTCTGTCACAACATCATCGGTGTCAAAAACATCACAAAATGCTGCATAAGCCGTTTAATCTGTTGTTATTCCAGTGTCAGCTGCAGAGCAAAACAGACCTTTAAGCTTTAAGCTGCAGTTAATACAGAATTTTCCTTATAGCTCTTCTGTTTCTTTTTGAAGAGTTTTCTTTTTCACACCAGTTTCTTTTTTATTTACAGCAACACTTTCTGTTTATTTTTGTTGACTCCTACTTATGCCAACCAATATCTCACTTCAAACACTGTCTTTTTATTCAGTGTACGTAAACATCTGGTTTTAACTGTATATTACAATTAGCACAATTAGCGCAGTTAGCATTACTACCTTTGCTTTAATCTGACTGGCCTTCCTGTTATCTTCTCTTCTCTCAACTTCATTTAAAACTTCTCGCATGTACTTAAAACAACTAACATTGTGTATTTTTCACTCAGTAACAACTTCCACAGTAAAGAGTTTAGCTGTTAGCTTGAGCAGGTAGCGTTAGCATGTGGTTTGTTCACTAATCAGAAAGTATCATTGAGTTTCAGACCAGGAAGTCACTGATGAGGATTATTAAGACTGAAAAATTTTAAGCTGATTTCTTTTTGCATCTGTAGCCATTGTCGACAGGATAAATGTCTGAGTTATTAACTCGAATTTAAACCAAATAGAACCTCAGTTATTTCCAATCACAGAAGAAACATTAACTTTTTAGCTTTCAGAAAAATGTCAGGTTGAGATGTTATGATCTGATGCTTAGGCTAAGTTGGAAGGAAAAGAACAAATATTATATCTGTGAAGTCATAAAAAATACCAGTGTTTGTAATTGTCAAAATCAGTAATGTAATCTCAAAAAAAGAATATAGTTTTTCTTGTGTTCCCAAAACATCTGGAGTTGAACTCAGCTCAGCATGTTGAAGTGTGAATTTGTTCAAATCTAATAAAGAGCTGAGCTATCCTACTCATGTTGGCCTGAAATCTAATCAGAGTGTTGGCTGTCTCATGGTGGACGTCTCATGGTGGACGTCACAGCCGTCAACTGACCTCTTTGTCACTTAAATTGGTCTCTCACTGAAGACATTTCTGTCCATTAATTTACAACTTTGTGCTTGTTTCTGCTGTTTATTTGGAAAGGAAATTAACTCTATTGGTTTGTAGGCTTGAAAAAGAAACTCACACCAATTGAACTTTTCCACATTTTGTCACATTGCAGTCACAAACTTCACTTTTTTATGATTTTTATTTATTTTTTTGTTGTTATAATTTACCACCTCCAACCTATAAGTAGGCTATAATTGTGAATGACTTTTTAAAAATGTTCAGAGATTTTCATTCAGCCCCTTGAGTCTTTTCTGTAGAAGTATATTTAAAGGCTTTTTCCCATTCTAGCTCAAACTCAGACAGATTGTCACATTTTAATTGGATTTTATTCTGGAATTTGACTAGGCCAATGTAGCACATGGATTATTGGTTCTAAGCCATCCCATTGAATCTCAGTCTGTAGCGAAATCTGTTTGGATGTGAAGTCAGAGCTAAGAGGGGTCTGATTGTGATTTAAAGTTTATTCATAATTTTATAAGCATGATTTTCAGCCATTGTTTATGTCCTGATTTGCCCCGTCTGTCTTCTTCTGGTGCAGAATTATGACTCATCAATGACATAAATGTTGAGTTTTATCAGCTGTCCAGAGTTCAGACGCTTTGAAAACAATTAGATACGTACCTTTGTGGCAAAGATTGCATTTTTTGGGGGGTGAAAATATCAGAGTTGGATTTGGTGGGTTTCGTATCCAAACTGGATTTCTGCAGCTCCTCCAAAGTCTGTTTAGAAGTTCCTCTGTAATGTAATATTCCAATGAAATTAGTTAGTTTGTGGTTGCCAGTATGTGGAAAAGTTTGCGTAGCAGTTCAAAGGTTCAATTGTTTTTTTGTTCTCTGAAGCTGATTTTAATGAATAGCTGCAGTTTGTTGTTGTAGGGTCATGTTAGATAAAGTCGATCTTTGAGATGGTAAGCAGCATCCACAGATTAACCCCTCTAACTCTTCAGCTTGTTCGCCATTTTCTCCTCTCTTTTTGCTTCGCTTGTCTCTGATAAGGTTTCATCTTATTTTCCAGCGTGTGTGTGGGAGCAGCTCTTCATAAAGGCCGACTCGCTCAGAGATTCTCTCCCACACTCCTCATCTTCGCTCTGTTTTTCTTTCTCTTTTTTTGTTTCTCTATTCTTTCAGCTCCACACTTGGCATTCCTTGGCTCTCATTCGCACTACGCCACTCTGGCTGGCACCCGACCATACATCAGTGAATATCTTGGTTTACGTTCTTCCCTCCTTTTTATCCCTTTGGTTTGTTTCCTTCTTTACAGCTCAGATCTGCAGTTTGGTGGTTGAACCATGTAGGCTCGCTATTACTGCTTGCCTATGTTATTTTTTAATCTTTCTGCAGTGATGCCCTGCCGTTGCTGAGCTGTAAACCTTTAACCACAGCTGATTGCTCTCTGGCTGAGCTCTCTACTGGCTTCTTTCATCCTACTTTACTCTACATTAGTAAACTAGAGAGTCCCATTAGACATAATTCAGGAAGAAAACCCCAATAAGCATCCCGAATCCATCCTTTCTCCAGTGGCTTATATTTGTATCCAGACAATTTTGCTGTTTTGTTCTGACTCCTCCATCCCCGCTTTGGGGATTATTTTTGTTGGGTTTGTTTAGGACTGGACAATAAATCAATAACAATATATATTGCAATAGACATATGATCAATGTCAGTGATTAATACATCTGATAGGATATTCAATATAGAAAGTATTCAATGAACTTCTTATAGCTAGCTAAACAAGGAATCAACTAACTCACTCACTCTTTTGTTACCTAGCAACAACGTGTTGAGTAACTTGCGCAGCAGCAGTAGTCTTATGACTGCTTAAAAATAAGCTTAACAATAATGGCGTGAATTGAAAACTGTGAATAAAACCAGAAAGTAAGTCTGTCGTCACAATAACAAATTTTGCTGGACGATAAATTGTCCCAGAAGTTATTGCAATAAACGATAATATTGAATTTTTGAGAGCATTTTCAAGAAACATAATGCTTATATTGAGGAAGAAAAGATATTTTGAATCTCACCTTATTCTCAATGTCTTCCAACAAAAAAACAAATGACAACCATTGGTCTTCTCTCTCCCCTTCACAATAAGAGCCTAAATTCTGGTGTGAAATGTATACGTTTGTGTCCGGCATAATGGCAAAAATAATCTCAAAGATCATTAAACTTTAAATTCTAATGAACATTTAATACTGGAACTGAAAGACATTTTAAATATACAGAATAAATAAATAAAACAACATAAACAACAAATAATATTAAATATGAATTAACTGTAAACAAATTGTCCTTCAAAAAATGATTAGTTTAGACCAATGCGCCTGTCTGAAGACTTTTATCGTCCAGTTTTTGGTAGAAAGAAGGAAGGAATGAAAGAAAGAAATATAGAAAGAAACAATAAATAATACAAATGGAAATTATCATGCAATTACTTGATTTATTGACGGAAACGTGATGCCACCATTTTGGTAGTATTTCAGATATTTAAAAGAAAAAACTAATCAGTAATTATCAATATTGACCAATATGAAATGCTTATATCGTGATACTTTTTTCAGCCATACCGTCCAGCCCTAGGTTTGTTTGATTTGTTGACTTCATCACCTCATGTGTCTTATGTGTCACTCCTCCAGCTCCTCCCCCATCCGGCCCTCCCTCCACACTCACACCAGGAGGCAGCTCCACCCTGTCCAAGAAGAGACCTCCGCCCCCGCCTCCTGGACACAAACGCACCCTGTCCGACCCACCCAGCCCGCTCTCTCACAGTCCGCACAGTAAAGGGGGCGCAGTAACCGGGGGTGAGACCGCAAAGCACACGAGAAACAGCAGCTAGCCGGCTCGACTCGGGGTCTCCGCTCCAGATATCAGATGGAAATAAAGAGCTGTTGTTTGAGATTAGGAACCAAAAATAGAGACACAAAGTCATTTTCTCCATCAGACTTCTAAAGAGTTTCCTGTTGGTGAAACTTCAACCATATTTAGACGGTTTATTAGCCTCTTCCTGTTGGGAAGTAAGAGTTTCTATACAGAATGGAGCAGTAGATGAGATGTTCTCTGAATCCATCCATCCATCCATCCATCCATCCATCCATCCATCCATCCATCCATCCATCCAACGGTACAGCCATCCATCCATCCATCCATCCATCCATCCATCCATCCATCCATCCAACAGTACAGCCATTCATTCATTGGTCCATCCATCCATCCATCCATCCATCCATCCATCCAACGGTACAGCCATTCATTCATTGGTCCATCCATCCATCCATCCATCCATCCAATGGTACAGCCATTCATTCATTGGTCCATCCATCCATCCATCCATCCATCCATCCATCCATCCATCCATCCATCCATCCATCCATCCATCCATCCATCCAT